>JAJKFI010038033.1:9220-41332 GCA_029204185.1 Lerista edwardsae
CGCGAAGAGTCGGACACGACTTAGCGACTGAACAACAACAACAACAAATACATGAATGTTGGCAAATAAAATTTCTCTTTATTAAAGATTTTCTGCTCTACTTCAGAAAAAAACCCTTTCCAACAGGTTCCCAGGTAATGTCTACCTTACAGTCATCCTTGTGATTATTTTGTTTTGGCTAGCTTTTTTTTTTTTTTACTCTGTGAGCTAAAACCAGGACTGACCTGAGACTTCCTGGCACCTGAGGCGGTAAGCCAAATGCTACTCCTGTCCTCACCAGGTGATGGGCCAGACTCTGCCCCTCCCTGTGGGGACAAAGAGGGACGTACCCTCTGCCATTCCACTGCCTAAGGCTATTGCTTCATTTCGCTTCACTAATGGGCCATCTCTGGCTCCAGATATAATAATAATAATAATAATAATAATACATGTATTTATATACCGCCTTTCTTAAGATCACTAGATTTCTCTAGTGATTACAACTCAAGACGGTTTACATAGGCAGACTTTTCATAAACCCGAAGGTTTTTACAATTTACAGAAATGTTCTGTCTTTCAAGAACTACACACATTCAGATCTTCCTTTCTGGATTTAGCCTTCTTTCTTTAGCCACCCGTCTGTCTTCTGCTGGCTGATGCTTCCCTGCTCACACCAGAGACGCAGCTGACCTTTAGCACACTCCTCCTCCCACGAGGCAGCTGGAGCTCAGCTTCTAATCAGCCGCAGCTGCAAGGTCTGCCGCTCTCAGAGACTTCCTGCAGTCCCGAGCTCACGACCTTGAGATCTTCAGGTGTTATCTTCGGGCAAACGGAGGCATTAACCCTCTCGGCTAAATCTTCTGCCCATGTGCCCTGCAAAAATACAGAAAAGCTTTTCAAGGAACATGAATATTCCCTCTCAGTATTCCCTGAAGAGCCTCCCTCTTCAAGGCAATAAGGCAGTAGCTCCAAAAGTGGTGGTATACAACATAGGCTTGGGCTGCCCATTGGGATCAGTGGGATAATTTTTATTCACGTCACTTCTGAAGTCAGTGTAATTTTATGCTAACATAAGGGATAGGAGCAAACACTACTGAGGGCGCAATCCTAACCTGGAGTTAGGCACAATTAGGCCAGCAAACTTTGGCTGGCATAAGGACACCGTAAAGTGCGATTGGACCATTCTCGGAGTCAGGGAAGATGGTTCATGCAGGTGTGCTGGCCTCTCTGACTTCGAGAGTGGTCCAAACATATTTTATGGTGTCCCTTGTGCCAGCCAAACTTTGCTGGCCTAACTGTACCAGCCTAACTCCAGGTTAGAATTGTGCCCTTAGAGTGCAATCCTAACCTAGAGTTCGGCCAGCACAGTTAGGCCAACAAAGTTTGGCTGGCACAAGGGCCACTGTAAAGCATGCCTTACAGTGTCCCTTGTGTCGGCCAAACTGTGCTGGCCTAACTGTGCCAGCCTAACGTGAGGGTAGGATTGCGCTCACACTTATTTTGTCCCCAAATAGACATCCTTCACTATATCCCATATTGCCTCTCCACTCGGGGAATTGCCTTGGTGCAGCTACAATGTTACACTTGTGTAGAAGTCAGGGTAGTGGCTTCTACTCCTATATTTTAATTTGCAGTTTTTATGTTTGCTGTTGAGGGTGGTGGTGCTTCTTGATCTTTATTCCCAGTGTGTGAGAATGTGTGTGTCTGTGTCTGCACATAAGACTGTACTTGTCACAGCTGAACACAGTGAATATCAGAGTAATACAAGATCAGAAGTAAAAACACAGAGATAACAGGCTGGCCTGCAGTAGGAAGAAAACCAAAATGAAAACAGTATTATTTATTAACTTGTGTTTACTATTTAACTATGCTCACAGAAATTTCAAAAATGCTTCCAAATCATTTCTATATCCTTGCTGTCTCATAAACAGTGCCTGGAATATAAGCCACAGGGTAATAATTTCGAAACTTGCGTTTAGCATTTATAGTTTACTGTCATCCTTTTATTGTGTACATTTGAGACTAAGTTTCTGAAAGTTATCCACTGCTTTATGGAAACAGAATAAAGATGAGTATAATTTCCATAAGCAAGTAGTTTGGAGAGTTTCGTTTCCTTCCTCATTAAACCGGCTCTGCCATTTAGGGGATTGGTTGTGGTAACCCATGTGGGTTTGTCAGTGCTGTCACAATGCGACAGAGAATATCACTTCTTTTTTTTCAGATTCTGGCAAACTGCAGCTTTGGCAAAGGCCTCATTTTACTGCATACACAAGATCTGGAATTAGGCTAGTTTTACATTTCTATGGCATCTATTGTGATCCTTGACGAGGAACATTCTCTGTCAAAGTCAGTGGGCCAGATCTTTGCCCAAAGCCATTGGTACACTTCTTTGAACTTCCATCAGTAAAGGTTTTGTAAGTAATTAAGATCAGTTACTTAAAGACAGACAGGCAATTTGTAAATTCGAGTTGAATAATAATGTCATTAGGCTCAGGGGAGAGGATTCCTCCGTTTAATTATCAAGCTGCTCTGCCTTCAGGAGGGCTCTCAGGATCACAATTCTATTCATTCCAGCATTGCCTGCCATAATTGCTCTTCTGTAAATGCACAAAGGTAGAAACCAAGCAGTGCCACTGCAGCGGACAGACCAAATTTACAGTCAGCCAGATGGGATGATATGGCCTGGAGATCATCTCTCCCACAGGTTTCACGTAGTCATTAAAAAGCATGGGAGAAAAAAAAGGGGGGGGTCCTTGGGGCAGCCTGCTAGTGAAAGGCCACAGGGTTGAACAGCAGTCTCTCCGCACCATCTTCTCAGACTGACCTTCCAAGAGTGAGCAGAGCCAATACAAACCTGTGTCTCTTGGAGTCAATTATATCTAAGACTGCTGAGTGAGCTAAACAAATCAACAAGGTCTCACTGCCCCATCCATCTCCTGGCATAAGTCGCCCACCAGGGCAGTGGGCAGCCCAATTCACCTTGTATGGCAATGCAGCAGTGCCAACATGGCACCTGCTGCACCCTGCAGGGGAGATTCAATCTCCAGAGGCCTCCTGGGGGTCATGCAGTGATGTCATTCAGGGGGAACGGACCACAACGGGCGTTCTGGTTCCTAACGGGCTCCGTGGCTGGTTCCGGGTTCCCGACAAGTGCCAATCAAAAGTGAGTTCCTGTTCCTAAATCATTTGAATGACACCACTGGGGTCATGAGTACAGTTGTTCCCTTGCTCCAGGGTAAGCCCCTGCTGGCTCAGTAGGACTACTCGACCTGCGCTAGCAATAGTGGATTCCTGGTCCCGACCCATCCTCCTCCCCACCCCATCACTGCCCTGCCCCACCCACACCACCCCCTCCCACCCACTTCGCTCCCATCCTGGCCCAGAGGGTGTCCAGTGTCTGTTAGCATGTGGAGCCTTTTTTGGCAACAGCCAGAAAGCACTTAGCACCACAGCAACACTCATCCGAGCAGCACTGTGCCAAAAAGGTTGGGGCCTTAGACCAAAATCCTACCCTCATGATGGGCTGACGCAAGTCCAGCCTGGGAGTGTTGCAAACATGACATAAAGCATGTTTGGGACTAACATGGGTTACTTGAGAGAGTTGAGGAGGCTGGCACAAAGACGCGTGCCGGCTTTCACAGGCCAAATCCTGGGCCCAAAGGGTAAGTTTGTGACATCCAAGGGCAGCCAGCATGGGTGGCTAGAGGGGGGGGGGGAGGCCAACATGAGGAAAGCAGGGAATGGTGGGCCCAGGAGGGAGATGGGACCAGACTGGGTTACCCAGGCTACTTCCTAAACCCCAGCCCCAGCCTAGTCAGTCTTACCTGGGCCGCTTTGGGCTGGTCTTTTGACCGTAATAAAGTTTATCTATCTATCTATCTACCTGGGCCGCTTGGATTTGCATCAGCAATTTCCTGGACCAGATCTGAGCAGCCCCAGATCTGAGCAGCTGGCACACAACAAAGGATAAGGGGAAATAAATCCCCAGTGGCGTTTCTACAGGGATGGCAAAGTTCTAAGTTTTGCAAGAAGCCTTACCTTGCAGTGGAAATCACTCCTCTCCTGCACCGTTTTAGCCAATCTTGGCGTTGCTTACTGGCTACAGCAGCAAGGGAGAGGAGGGATTTACACGACAGGGTAAGGCTTCTTGCAAAACTTAGAGCTTTGCCATCCCTGTAGAAACGCCTCTGTAAATCCCCTTACTCCAAATTGCACAGCAGCCACCTCCTAACCTGTGCTGGATATAGTACAGGCCTATTGGCCTGCCTATTCTACTGCAGGATAGAATCAGGCTGCTCCTCAGCTTTCATCCCAAAACCAGGCCAAAAACCAGGCTGAAATACCCCCAGGCAATTGTTTCCATTGAGTTCTCTGTCTACAGTTTGGAAGAGCACCCTGCTACTGTTAGGGTGCTGCTACTGAGTATAGCATGAATAAGAATCCTGTGCTCAGTCATGGATGTGAAGGTGGAACAGGAAGGGTGAGACAGGGTTTTTGTCTCTCCATTGACTTCAAGTGGAAATGTCTCGACTTACACTACCTCTATTACCGGTGTTATATTACATCATCCCTGAAGGCAGGACCGAGTGCTCAGGAAACCTAAGACACTGATAAAATCACCATTCTCCCTGACACCTATCACTGGCCCCTACGCTAATGATGCTGTGGTACCAGATAGGTTACACCAGGATAATACTGATGTTACAGTGGTGTAAATTCCCTAGGCAGGTATATTCTCAGGGTCTGCCAGCACATAGCACTTAGTCGGTATCCTGTTGTTGCCCAGCCGGTGTAAATCAGGGATAGAATGGCACTGTTAATCCAGTAAGACGGGAAAAGCAGCAAGAGAACAGTATACATACTTTTTATGCATCTGATTTTTCATATGGGTTTGTTCTCTTTATTCAGGTTGTGATCCTTTTCTCTGAGGCCTATTAAAATTAAATGATAAAAACAAATAATTTAAAATCACATTGGAGCATAACTACAAAGGCTCCGTCACAAAAGTAATCACTCGGGAGACATCAAGGGTTGGCTTCCTCTCCCGCATTCTCTAGGTGTTCAAAATTAAATCATTTAAATAAATGAAATGTTTTTAAAGCATCGTTGGAAAAAAAAAAGCAATTAGAAGCTTAAACATTATCGGTGTGACAACATGAAACTTTTCAAATTATCCTGCAAAATGAGAACAAATTCTTATTCACGTCGAGGAGCCTCTTATTACATGCTTGGTCAATTAACTTCAACGGAACTCATCTTGCATTGAAAGATAAGTTCAAGGCTTCTGATGAATCACGTCCTAAGTGAGCTATGGAGCTCTCGGCACGAGATACACACATTGAATTTCCATCCGCTTAACAGCGAGCGCCGAGGTGAAATGGAGCATGTTTCGCAAACGTTTTCTCATCTGTGAAACATGTTCACTTTTCTCCGATTGTTCAGGTGGCTCTATAAATGTGTGGGAAAGTCAGAAGCTGGTCATCAGCAGTGCCAAACTTCCATTCCCCAGTCAGCCAGAAATTTCATCTTCCCTGCACCTTCCCCAATATAGGCATGCCCCAGTATCCACTGGGGTTCCATTCTGTACTCCCCTATGGATACCTGAAACCGTGGATTCTGGGGACGCCTTTTAAAAGATGGGGGAACATCAGTGGTTTTGCTGCAACAAGGTAAAAAAAGATATTTATTTATCTTTTTAATCTCCTGCCAACCTAGCAGTTCGAAAGCACATAAAAATGAGAGTAGATAAATAGGTACCACTTTGGTGGGAAGGTAATGGCGTTCCGTGCGCTACAACGTATCATCATGCTGGCCACATGACCGTGGAAGCAAGTCCTCATGAAAAATGCTGGCTCTACAAGCTTAGAAACAGAAATGAGCACCATCCCCTACAGTCGGTCACGGCTAGACCATTCGGTCGTGGGGAAACCTTTACTTTTATCTTTTTAATAGGTGTCCCAGTATCCATGGTATCCGTGGAGAACTGAAACAATGGATACTGAATCAGCGGATAATGGGGCACACCTGTATCTTTTTTCATCCCCTGGATGAAAAGCTAGAGCCTTAAAATGTATTGTATTGGGACTTCTGAGTCTTGTGAATACATCGTTAGATACGTGCGTAATTGGATTTTCTTCAGTATGTGGGATTACGAATGAGCTAGAAAAACTGCGATCAATGTCCTCTAACTGGGCAAACAGAATATAATGTACAGTTGGTCCTCATTATAGGGGTGTGGACTGATGCTTGAGCTGCTGATACTGCCTGAAGCGAAGTAGGAAAATCTGCGGTTTGCTTTTGGATGGGAGACGGATGCCAGGCTGTGACAAGCTGCAGTACCTGTGGTGGCAGAACAGAGTCGCTGTGGAGCTGATTAGCTCACAGCAAGGGAGAGTTGCGGGGGAGTGTGTGAGGAGGCCAGCCAGCAAAGAAGGGAATACGACCTTGAGGACCTGTCCAGGCTTGACTTGCGATTGCCTGCTGAGGCTTGACGGCAGGCAGCCAAAAGGAGAGAACCACACTGTGAAGGCAACGTCTGGGCCTGAGAATTGGCAGATCACAAGAATACTGTAGATTTGTAAAAACCCCATTGGAAAAAAATAATTGGTGGTTTAGACTAGCCTGCTCATGTAAGCCGCCTTGGGCACTTGCTTCGGCATGGGAAAGGCGGGGTATAAATTCTTCAAATAAATAAAATAAATAATTATCCGCTAGGGCTAGGTTCCTGGAAATCCTCAGGATAACAAATTCGCAGATAATGAACCATTGATCCTATGGGATCAATGGGGTTAGATGCAAGCAGTATCTTATCTGCCATCAAAAGAATGCAGAGGAGAGGAAGCCAGCAGAGTGCAGCAGGAAGTGCCAAAAGATCTCTGAATGCTGCAGAGACATTCCAGAGGTTGCAGGGACCTTCAAAATGGCACATCCGACCTGGTCACAGGTGCCATTCTAAAGGTCCCTGCAGCCTTCAGAATGTCTCTGCATAGTGGATAACAAGGACAGAGGTGCAGATAACAAGGTAGGTAGCAATTCTGCCCCATGCAGATAAAAATTCACAGATAGCAAGTTTACATATAAAGAAGGCTGACTGCGTGTACACACACACACACACACACACACACACACACACACACACACACACACCCCATTGTTAGTTGCAGGGATGGCATAAAGATAGCTAAAGCACAAAATGAGCTAAGGCTTGTGAGGGATGTCAAAAGCAACACAAAAAGATTTTTTTTTGGCTACGTCTGAAAGAAAAAAGGGTAGTAGGGAAAGGAAGGAAGGTAAAAAAGGCAGTTGGTGTGTTGCAAAGTGAAGACGGTAGCAGGTGGCAGAGAGAAGGCAGAGCTGCTCAATTCTTATTTTACGTTTATCTTTTCCCACAAGAGAAAGGTGATCCAACCTGAGAATGGTTGCATTAATGAGGAGGGGAGGTGGAGACACCATGACTCAAGATAGTTAAAGAGATGGTAAGAGAACACCTGCTTACCTGAAGTGAACGTTAAGTCTCCAGGACCAGATGAATTGCACTTCAGGTACTGAAGAAGCTGGCAGGTGTGATCTCAGAGCTGTTGTCTGTAATCTTTCAGAATTCCTGGGGAATTGAAGGGGTGCCAGAGGACAGGCTTTCTCTGAAACCTAATATAGAAAAGAAAGGAACATTTTTAAATAAACACAGCCATGTATCAAGATTTCAGTTTATAGATCTTTTCTCCTTTAGAAAACATACTTCAAAGTTCTAAAGTTTCCAAAGTATTTCTTGAAAGTATTTTTTTTTTCAAATCAAGAATATATATTTACAGCAGTGTTTCTCAAACTGTGGGTCGGGATCCCCTTGGTGGCTCGTGACCAGATGTCAGGTGGGTCACAGAAAGCTGGGAGCACCTAGAAGTGATGTCATAGCCAGAAGTGATATCATCAGACAGGAAGTGCTATCATTGTGACATAATAAAATGACACTCCTGGAATGCAAACTGGCATTCTTGGACTGCAGCAGTTGCACAACCATGAAACATCCCTCAGTGAAAGCAAGAATAGGACAAAATATGTAAAAGCACCTAACTAAAAACAATTTTTTAAAAAAATCACTTGAAAATTCAAACGTTAAGACTCACAAAAGGAATATCACAAGTTCTGCAGCTTGCAAGACGGCTGTTCCCAGCTTTCCACGATCCATGTGACATCAGGTTGCGATAGCCCACAGTTTGAAGAACACTCCTATAATTAATGAACGTATTATATAATTCAAGTACAGTAAAAAAAAAATCAAAATATATACAGTATAAACAAATACTACTGACTTTTTGAGAATTCATAAAACTAAAATATTTGCTGTTCTCTATAAAACCTGCAATGTGGTGTTGGGTGTCAGTTGCAATATGTTGTGCATATTTGACAAGACCAATGTAGATTACCTTAGTGCGGTGCCCCTTTAAGGAACACTTGGCTTAAAGTCAGCCTCACAGGAGAGGCCTTTGTGCTTCTGTAGCACAGTAGTTCACACCAGTAACCTCTGCATCCCTGCCTACAGCTGGATCAGGCATCCCAAAAGTGCCAGTCACATGGCGCAGCAATGGTGGAGGCTTCCCATTCTGCACCACAGCCCCCATGTTTCATTGCCAATCATCTCATCAACTCACACCAGACAGCCACTTCTGCCCAGAAATCGGGGTGTTGAGCCTTCTGGATGATGAGCAGGGGAAGTGGCTGCCCAACGCGAATTTCTGGGAAACCTAGCAGCAAAACATGGGGGCTGCGCAATGGAATGGAATGGAAAGCCTCCCACCGCCACGGCATGCTTAGATGGTTAATTTGGCTGTGCTTTGGAGGCTGCTGGTTTGTGCAGTTGGGGCTGTGTGGCAGTGGCCTTGCACTCAGTATCTTGTGAGTGGGTTGTGCCTTGTTGGGGAAGGGTGACATGACATGCATCTTGTTGTCTTGTGTGCTCACTGAGGCACCTGGTGGGCCATTGCGAGATAAAGGAAGCTGGACTAGATGGGCCTTTGGCCTGATCCAGCAGGGCTCTTCTTATGTGCTCATGACATCACCATGCCTCTTGATCACAGCTGACATTGTTGGCATGCCACCATGACTGGTGTGGGCCTTACAGATTGCAATCTGTATGGTGCAAATAAGCTCTATTCCTGGCACCATCATTTAGAAAAGATGAGACCAAGTGTATCCATTGCAGTGAAGTAGCTTTCCTGAAGACCAAATGCCAGCTATCCGACAGCTCTTCCCCTTCTTATGCATCAAACTCCAGCCGAACTCCACAGGCTTATATCCGAGAATGCATTTGGAATGGTTTCCCGTCTATTTTATTATCCTTTTGAAAGGTAACCAGAAGCCATTAACCCTGCTTGCCTAATCCTAACGACTTGGAGTCAGCCCAGTTCCTAGAGGAAAGGTATCTAAATTACATGAAACATCTACACAATTAGCAGTAATTGACACTGTACCTGGCATTCCCATTAGAAAGTCCAAAGACTGAATGACACAGAAATTAAACCGGCTGTAACTGAGAGGTGTTATTCTTCCAGTCATTGTGACTCTGTGATGAGGAGGAGGAAACTGACACCTGGACCCCACTTTGATTGCTCAGTCAGTCCTAAAGTCGTGGAAAGCTTTAGTCCTTTTGGAGGCTTTCACAAGCAGCTGTTTCGGACTTCTGTTTTTCCAAAAAATCAAGACATAGACCTTGTCTGCATAGGAGCAGAAAAAGAGGGAAATTAGACTGTACCACTCCATGCTGTATATGAGGACCACATTTCTCATACATTTCTCATACAACACTGCTTTGTGTAAAAATAATCCCTGTGAGTTTAAAAAACATTGCACAACAATGACCTCTCCTAAAATGCCTCTCCTTCATGTACAAGGGATTTTTTTTTACACGTGAGGGCAGTCAATAATGTCAAACACACACCCCCACCTGCATTCTGAAATGGTACAATCCACTCTTACTACATCAGAATCTGCCTCTTCACTCTGCTTGATTTGCAGTCCAGCTGTAGTCTTCTACTCAAGGCTGGCCTATCCATGAGGACAACTGAAGTTGTCACCTCTAGAAAGACATTGGGGAGGGCCTAACACCACGTTAGGATTGCGCCCTTAGTGTGCTCCTGAGATGCTGCTGCAAGAGAACTGATGAAGTGGGTTGCAGAAAGCTGGGAGCAGCCATCTTGGAAGCTGCAGACCTTACTCTTGCTGTATTCTTTTTGTGAGTGTTGTCAGTTTGAATTTTCAAGTGAGAATTTTTGTTTTTAGTTCAGTGGTTTTACATCACATTTTGTCCTATTCTTGCTTTCTCTCAGGGATGTTTCATGGTTGCTGGTTGTGCAACTGCTGCAGTCCAAGAATGCCAGTTTGCATTCCAGGAGTGTCATTTTATTACGTCACAATGATAGCACTTCCTGCTTGGTGATGTCACTTCTGGCTATGACATCACTTCCAGGTGAATGATATAATTTCCGGTGGGGTTCCGACACGACTGCTATTCTAAAAAGTGGGTCCCGGTGTAAAACGTTTGAGAACCATGGCAATTGCAGCAGCCAGTGTGCCAGCAGAAAAGGAGACTAGGATTGTGCCATTACTCTCGGAAGCCTATGCATGTCTATGCAGTAGTAAATTCTGCTAGAGCTCAATGGGACTTATGTATAGGGTGGCAGCCTTGGTTTCTTTTTCTCACAAATCTAAATTCCCAGGCTTTTTCTGAAAAGCTTCAATTAATAGTGGATAATGAAATCACATGATGGATATTAGCCTTGAAAATATCTTTGAGATGTCTACGAATTAGAATGTTGAAGGCCATATTTTTGTGGCCTGGCGTGTTGCATTTGCATTTCCCTATCAACGGAGCCTGAGGAGTCAACATAGGCCAGGAATCCCTTCTGTTCCATTTGCTGGTATTGCATCTTACGACTGCAGCCTAAAGAGGCAGTTGTGAGGACAGAGGCATAGTAAATAGAGATGTCTGTGAAATCACCTAAACCTGACTCGGAAATGAATTGTAGGGGCTTGTTAAATGGTGCCTTCAAGGAGAGGGGAACTTTACAAGCCCCCCCCACCTCCATTCTTTCCTGACTTGCATTAAAAGCCAAGCTGAAAAAAATTGCTGATACCCAGGCTTATTCCGACGAAATAGCTGCCAAATGGGGGATTTTAGTAGAACTGCCCCTTGCAAATCTAGAGTGCATGGAGAAAAGACCACCTGCCAGAAGAGACGCTCTGACAATCCTGTGGAACAGCCTTTCTCAAATTGTGCTCCTAGGAGTCCGGAGGCTTCAGGGGCTCCATGACCAAACCATAAGTGCCTGCCATCTTCTTAGCACCATGCCACTCCATGCATGTGCTCTGAAGCTGCCCAAGACACAGTGCATGTGCTGGTGTGGGTTTTAGGAATGAAAAGTGCTCTGAAGACCAACACGTTTGAGAACCACTGCTACAGAGAATTATCTACCTCATCTAAAGCAGTGGTGTAGCTAAGGGGGAGCATGGGGTACATTGCCCCGGGCACAATGCTTTGAGAGCAAAAACTGGAGTGCCTACCAAAGGCCTCTATGAGGCCTTCTGCCAGGGGTTCAACAATATTGTATGGGCATGTTAAAATTTGGGGATTGTTATGGGGGGTATGGGGGTGTGTTAAAAATGTTTGTGCCCGGTGCATTAGTTATGCCACTGATTTAAAGAAGGTCTTGGTAGCAACTGCTGGCCAACTCCAAGGCTCTTTTTAAAGGGGCTGCACTCTGCCCTCCAAAATGTATGGGTTTTTTTTTCTTATGTGTTCTAAAGAAGAAAATAGCAGCCACCTGAAACAAGCTACAGGGAAAGGTGTTGGCACTTCAGGTGCTGATAATACTGCTGCAGTCCATTGATGTGCAGCAAAAAAAGGGGGGACATCAAATGGTAACACATGGTCATCACTGCCAACATGAGTGGCAAAAAAAGAGTTTAAAAAAGAAAAAATGCCACTACCAACACCACCTTCAATATGGGGGCAAGTTAAAAATGTTTGCAGACAGGCCACTATTATTAGCTTATTAACAAGGCTGCATCTCAATATTGTCTGAATATTGTACTGATTTATATTGTACTGATTTATCAAAAATATTATCCCATCTTCCTTGACCTAACAGGAAAGCTCAGCGTGGTTTACAATAAATTGATATAAAACCATAACAGCGAAACTTCCAACTATAATTTTATACATGATGCAGTTTTAATTTGCTGGTTCTCATCTATCCCAGTATTGACTCCAGGCAGTGATTCAGAGTATCCAGTCCCTCCATTGCTGAAAATAAAAAAGGAGTTAAAGTTCAGTTAAAGGTCATCGACGTACTGAAGACACCCAACTCCAAAGCCTTGGATGGCACACCCGCGTGGTTTCTTGTAGAAAGCAGGAGGTCTAAGATAAATCCTGTGGGACTCCGTAGACCAAAGAGTCAGCACCACCTTCTGGAACCTACTGTGCAGGAAAAGAGCAAAATCAACCGTGCGAACCCACTTGGAGCAAGGGCTTCAGCTAGCCTCGTAGCTGAGCCTCCCCTGGAGGTCAAGCTACTGCCATCCATGGAGCACAATTGTGAGCGCTCTTTGGGCCGGTGCAAGTCAACAATCTCACTGGTGCAAGTCCAAGTAGCCCTATTGGGGAGGCTGCTGCGCAACCCAAGGTAAGGGGAATTAATTAATTCCCCTTACTCCAAGTTGCACTGCAGGAAGCCCCAACTCTTCATTGGTCACAGGGGAGGCCAGCTGGTCTTTCGCGTGACACAGAAGTGGCCAAAAAAAAAAAAAAAAGGTAAGCAAGCACACCCAGACAGAAGTGGAGTCACAGGGACAAAAACAATGAGTCTTTGTGACTCAAGCATATACGAGTCAGGACTCGTTCCCAAGTCAGTGAGCCCAAGTATCAATTCAAGCCTGAGGGCGCAATCCTAAGCTGGAGTTAGGCCAGCACAATTTGGCCGGCATAAGGGCCACCATAAAGCACGTTTGGACCACTCTTGGAATCAGGAAGGATGGCGCATGTCTGTGTGCTAGACCCTCTCTCTCAATCAATCAATTGGTACTTATATACCGCTTTTCAACACGAAGTTCACAAAGCGGTTTACAGGCAAATAGTAATAATAATAGTTAAATGGCTCCCTGTCCCAAAGGGCTCATAATCTAAAAAAAAAAAAAAAAAGGCAGACCACCAGCAACAGCCACTAGGAAGACAGTGCAGGAATGAAGAGGGACAATTACTCTCCCCGTGATAAATATAAGAGAAACACCACTTGAAAAAGTGCCTCTTGCCCAGTTGGCAGGGGTCCTGCTCTCTGACTCCGAGAGTGGTCCAAACACACTTTATGGTGTCCCTTGTGTCAGCCTAACTCCAGGTTAGGATTGCACTCTGAGTCATTAATGCACATGACGCGAGTTCACACAGGTCAGAAAAAAACATGTGTTTTCGCAATTCAAATCCCATTCCTGATAAAAACATGACCTTGCTTTCTGCAATTCTTTTTTTAAAAACAAAAAACCCGAACAATTTTGTTTTATGTATTATGTAATGGGAGATGCATGGGTAACGACTGTGGCTTCATCTGCTTACACTATACCATCTATGTTACCTACCTTCGAAAGGATTACATTCACAATTATATTGTATTGAATAAAAAAACATAATATTGCTTTCTGCACTTTTACCTTTGAAAAAGACCAAAATCCATGAAAAATAAAACCGTTGTCTCTCACATCTAGCTATTCCATATTAGCTCATAGTACTCCACAAGAAATCAATGACACTAGTTAAAGTTTCTTATGCTACCATGTGCCTACTCTTTCCATCTGCACAGCAATCAACCACACATTTGCTACAGAACAACCCCACTGCCTTGAATAAATCCACAGTGGAGCGAACGCATTGGGAGTTTCAATCTTTATGAATTCCCAGATTTTTATTAACTTGGAACCAGATACACTCACACTGGGATGTTTACCACACTCCAAAGTGATGTCACGGAGAATGAATGAAACCCAGTGAACCTGAACTGCTTCTTGGCACAAGGAAAGTTATCTTGCCCTCACAGTGGCCGTGACGAGGTCATGGTCTGCCGGATCATGACTCAGCAACCTTTGCTGAAACTGAGCTGGTCTGAACGCAGTCAGTGCCTGAATAAGAGACCACCTGGGAACTGTATGTATTCTGTCTTTAGCGTCACAGAAGAAAGTCAGGGTATCAATTCATGTCATAAACAAACCTATCCACCCACTGCATTTGTGAGCTCCTTTGGGGCAGTTTTGTTTCTTTTACTTCTTTTTTTCATTTCATTGCTCAGTAAAACACGTTGTGAAGTTTTGTGTTCCTGTTGGAAAAAAAAACAGTCTGTGAGCATTCTGAGTAAAGGATTGGCACAGTTTAACTTTTTGCATACTTAACTGCAAGAATTTAACAGCTAACAAGAAGCTATAAGGAAATTGTGCAAGTCAGAGGTGGCAAACATAAGGCCAGTGGGCCGGATACAGCTCCTGGAAGATCTTTATTTGATTCCTGTGATAAATAGGCTCTTCCACCATCAGCTGCTGAGCTGCAAAGTGACTCAAAGCACAAGCCAAATGACTGCTTGAGCTGGTGCAGTCATCCCTTCATTAGCTCACAGGGAAATCCAACCACACACACACAGGCTGATGCAAGCCACTTGTGTTGGCCCAATGCTGTCATACATGTGCTGTAAAGCACGTGCACATCAGCAAAAGGCACGCTATGCCGTCATAGGCAGCTACATCAACCCAGCAGTGTTGAAGAAGATGGCTTATTTCTGGTCAACATCTACTTTATAGTGGACTATACTTTATAGTGGACTATAGGAAAAAAAGAGCAGACATTCAGCCACTGTATATAGATGGAGTTTGTGTGGAACAGGTGGTTGAATGTAAGTTTCTTGGGACCATCATAACTAATGACCTGACTTGGAGTGCGAACACCGCTGCTTTAATTAGGAAGGCACAACAACGGTTGTATTTTCTAAGGATTCTTAGAAAGCAACAATTGGCTGAGAGTTTGCTAATCACCTTCTATCGGAGTTCAATTGAGAGCATATTATCCTACTGTCTCTGTGTATGGTACACGAGCTGCACAGTGGCAGAGAAAAAGGCAATTCAAAGGGTGATCAAGACGGCCCAAAACATCATTGGCTGTTTACTCCCCTCTTTGGAAGAACTGTATAAAAATAGATGCAAGAGGAAGATATCTAATATATTGAAAGACTCCTCTCATCCGGGACATCAGCTCTTTGAACTATTACCATCGAGAAGGAGATTTAGGGTATTGAAAGCAAGGACGAGCAGATTCAGAAACAGTTTTTACCCAAGTGCAGTATTGAGTTTAAATGCGGGGTCATAAGTTTTTGTGGAATTTAAATTGCTGGGAGCAATGGGGTATTTATATTTGTATAAGTGATTGTTGTATGGTTGATTGTGCATATTTTAGTTTTGGTGTTGTCCAGTTTTACCTTGGGGAAGAGCACCTCATTTCGTTGCACCCAGTTGTGAGTGTAATGACAAATAAATTTCTTATGTCTTATGTCTTAATGACATCACTTCCTCCTTAATGATGTCATTTCCAACCCTCAGCGGGTGGCATGCATGCTATTTGGCCGAAATGAGTTCGACACATCTTCCAATGACCAGGCTATGCAGCAGAAGTGATTATTATCAAAACTAACTTGCCACATGGGCAAAAAGACGTGAGATGATTGATCAGGTTGACTATCCATTGTTACAGGATCATTATTATCTTTTGCAGATGTATAGAGCTGGAGGTAAAGTCAATCTTTACATAGTATTTTAGAACAGGGGTTTCCAATTTTATGTATTTTTGGAATTTGAGCATACAGGGGAAGGCGATTACAAAGATATTTTATTTACTACTGACAGCCAAAGGTCATAGTGTTCTGGGCTTCACATATCACAAGAAGGACATTGACAAGCTGAAATGATTCAGGGGACAATGAAGAAGGGGAGGGATCTGAAAACCGGTTCCATGAGGAACAATTAAAAGAGATTGGCTTGTTTAGCCTAGAAGACTAAGGAGAAATAATGACAGCCATCTGCAAGTATCTGAAGGGCTGTCATGTTCTGTGGCTTCAGAGGACAAGTCAAGACAGTAGAAGGTTTAAGCTACAGGGAAATCAACTTAGGCAGGACATAAGGAAGAATCTCCCATTGTGATCTATCAATAGTATTTATATACCGCCTTTCAACACAAAGTTCACAAAGCTTTTCAACACAAAGTTCACAACGTTCACAAAGGTTTACAGGCAAATACTAATAACATGAAGTGGCTCCTTGTTCTAAAGGGCTCATAATCTTTAAAAAGAAAAAAAAAGAACACCACCAGCATCAGCCATGAGAAAAGACACTGTGCAGGGGCGATGAGGGACAATTATGCTCTCCCTGCTAAATATAAAAGGAACACCACTTGAAAAAGTGCCTCTTGCCCAGTTAGCAGGGGTAAGAGCTGTCTGGAATTAGAACAGTTTGCTTCATGCAGTTGTGGGTTCCCTTCACTGGCAGTTTCCAACCAGAGGCTAGAAGTTTCTTTGTCAGGGGTGCTGGAGAAGCTGCCTGCAATGCGCAGAGGGCTGGACTAGATGATCTCTAAACATACCTTCCAACCGTAGCATTCTATGATTCCTTAGGATAAATAGTGTAGATGGCAAGACTTGTGTTTTGAACAAGGTCTGCTGAGTGCAAGCTTCTGAGAAAGGTGGGCTTATTAGGCAAGATTCTAGTACGGAGAACTTTTTCTTAAGCCCCTGCTATTTGCTATCCAGGATGCTAATCAGACAGTTCCTCCATCTGAGCCAGGGATCCCCAAACTATGACCCTGGGGGCCAAAGCTGGCCTGCCACAAGATTTTATCCGCCCCCCCCCCAGCAACTTAAAATTTTGACATTTTTACTCATTTTATATCGTTTCTCAGCTTAAGCATGGCATTGTTTCTTTGTCAACGTCACATTTCTCTTTTGTTCTGAATTATATTATGCCGATGACATAAAAGATCCAAGTAAAACTTGTTCATTCATTTACATTTCATTCATTCATAAAACTGATTATTTTTGGCCCACAAAAATCTGTAAAATATACAATGTGGGCCTCTTACTGAAAAGTCTGGAGACCCCTGATCGGAGCCTATCTAAGAGCCTATCGTACCTCTTGCATTTCATGGCCTTTTGGCTCCACTCTGTACATGTTATTCCTGTCTATCCACAGAAGCTTAGAATACAATAAATTGTGATTCTTGGGAACCACAAGGCTCTCTGCTCTTTTTGTCCCAAATAAGAGAATCTTACCTAATAATAATAATAAAATGAAATAGTGATATTGTATTGCTGAGAAAGAAAAACAACCATCGCTTTTTCATCCAGCTAACCTTTCTACATCTACTGCCAGTACAAAATCGACTATGCATGTGTGAGTGCTATTAGCATCTATTACACGTTGCCGCAACAAGTGACACCACGAACTCCTCATCCATCGTGCTATTTTTTTCATCTTTCAAAAGGGTGTTTATAACTCTCTAGAGGCGATACTCTTCTCTCACTCCTGCTGGTGGACATGACCTGCTTGCCTGGCTCTGTACACAAACAAGGGATACCTGTACAATAGCAAAGCTGATGAAGGACATGCAGGAGGATTCTACAAAGAGGAGGGAAAAACATGAAAAAGTACTGGATAGAGTGAATCAGCCTACTGTGGTTCTTTGCCAACACCAAATACCCATTCCCAGTATCATGACTGAATGAACTGCAGTACAGCAGTGCTTTCCAAACTGTGGGTCATAAGCCAATTTTTGGTGGGTTGCAAAACTTTTTTGAAACATTAAGAGAACGCATTGCCAGCACCCTTGCCCAGTTTTGCAGAAGAAAATTCTGGAAGACAATCCTTGAACTCCATTTCTAAGGAGAGTCCAGCAAATATCTATACACATATGTAGCATCTCTAGCAGTCTCTGTGTTCTTTATTTGTCTAGTGGGTTGTGATAGATTGTCATTTTTTAAAGCGGGTCCCAGTGTTAAAACATTTGGGAAGCACTAAGCTATGAGAGGGCAATCCTAACCTGGAGTTAGGCCGGCACAGTTAGGCCAGCAAAGTTTGGCTGGCATAAAAGCCACTGTAAAGCGTGTTTGGACCGCTCCCTGAGTCAGGGAGAATGGCACACATCTGTGCGCTGGCCTCTCTGACTCCGAGAGTGGTCCAGTGTTCCTTGTGCTGGCCAAACTTTGCTGGCCTAACTCCAGGTTAGGATTGCGCCCTGAGATACCTAGAAAGATTCCTCCTGTTTTAAGAGCATAAGACCAGAATCAGTCCAAAGGGCCATGTTGTCCAGCTTCCTTTATCTCACAGTGGCCCACCAGATGTCTCAGGGAGCACTCAAGGCAACAGGATACTTCTCATTGCCACTCCCCTACCTCTGCCCTTCTGAGGATGCCTGCTTCTAAAATAAGGAAGTTGCACCACCCATCATGGCCTGTGTTGGACTTTTTCTCCAGAAATCTGTTTAATCCCTTTTACAGGTCTTTTAAGTTCAGGATATTGCCTGCTTGAATCTCAGAAAGACACTGCAGCAGCCAGGGCCTCTCTCCCCCTGCTTTCAGGATGGGAAGCCAGCTGTGTACAGCAATCCACACAGCAGGTGCTAATAACTGGATCATCTGCTTTGCTGCTAACGGCCAGGCACAGACAGGAGAACCCATGCGCTACCAGCACCACCCCACATATGAACAACAGAGTTCAGAAATGCCTCCAAACATTCTTCCAAGTCCATTCCAAACTTTCAAGCAGCCTATATCCCGTCTCCAGAAAAGCATTTCCATACAGAGCTAATCTCTCCTCGTCCACACAAAAATAAGCCAGCCTTTTCGAAGGGAGAATTCCTGAAGACAACCATACGTGATGGTCAGCGCAATCCCAGTGCGCCCCTTGCATCGACGCAATGTCATCGTGGCGATGCAAGGGACAGAGAGCTGGTGCGCAGGCACTGAGCAGCACCCCCACGTCGACACTCCAACACTGAAGCCGATGCTGCGAGTAGCGTTGGCTTCAGAGCGCCAACGGAGAGCCTCCATTGCGCCGACCAAAGATGGTTGGCACAAAGGATTCTCTGTGCTGTTTTGGGACAGGGATTGGTGAGAGGCGGGACTTGGGCGGGACCTGGGTGGGCTTGGGAGGTGGCCGTACGGCCACGTCCTAAGCCCGTCAGCAAGGCTGCGCAGTCCTGATTCGGGCCGCACTGTCTCCTCAGATGTGCCCCTGCTCTTTAGCGGGCACAGATCCGAGGAGCATATAGGGGAGGCTGGAGACTCCCTTACAGTAAGGGAGGGCATGCTCCCTTGCCACGGGGAGGCTCCAGCCCATCCTAAGCAGCGCTGGATTTGGCACTGGCCAGCCGGCCTCGCTAATCCAGTGCTGCTTAGGATTGCACCCTCAGTCAATGTGGCAATCATGGACCTACCGTTATGTCTGTGGGGGCAAAAGCTCTGGGCACAATGCTCCTGGGGTAGGAGGAGGGTGGCAACAGGGTGCCTCACCTTACCGAGAGATGAGTGGTTTTGGCCCTCCCGCCTGCCCCTGCCATTGTATGGCTCCGAAATGGAGCCTGGTGTGGCATGGGGGCAGAGTGGAGTGGTGCACGGGGGCAAGGAAACAGCAGAGGGGGCGGACCACCTCCTCCTCTGTCCCTGTGCAGCCCACTGGCTGAGTCTGCAACTGCAACAGGGGCAGCAATATTCTGTGCACAACATACAGACCTGGAAGAATTCACAGCAAGGAAGATTCCTGTGGAACAGATTCCCTGCATCAGGGTAAACATTTTCCGGCAACAGCAAACTCTGTATGTACTACCAATCCCATTTGCATTTGTGTAGGTAAAGTTGTGAACAACGTGGGAAGGCTTTTCTGTCTGCAGCAAAAGTGTCGTGATGTGTAAATGAGAGAGAGAGGAGGGAATGCAGGCATTTTGATGAACGGCCCTGCTTGACATTTCTGATTTAGCTGCCATCATAGCATGACCTTTTTGCACAAACAGGATTGTTTTGCAGGAGTTTGTAATTAAGTTTTTTCACTTCAGCATGAGATTGGCTGTTTTATTATGCCAAAATGGAAGATGTTGGAAGGATGCCTTAAGACTCCAGTACTGCTGAGCTTTGCCACACCCAGGGTCAGCCAATGTAACCAATGTAGCCAATGTTGTTATATTGGGCCCCGCACTTTGTGGGCCCCTGCACCGGCACAGTAAGGAGCCTCCTGGAAGAAGTTGGTGGTGACTACAAGTGCTCCTGTTTGTGAATGGGGGGACCCATAGGGAAGGTGGGGGCCCCTGAAAGAATGCCCTGGCCACACCAAGAAGTGACCATGATGCAAAAATGTTTGGTATTTAAACAGCAGCAAGCACCAGGGATGTGGTGGTGCAGCGGGTTAATCCGCTGCTGCTGGGCTTTCCGACCGCAAGGTTGGGAGCTCAAGACTGCGCGACGGAGTGAGCTCCCGTTGCTTGTCCCAGCTCCTGCCAACCTAGCAGTTTGAAAGCACATAAATGCAAGTAGATAAATAGGAACCACTTCGGTGGGAAGATAATGGAGTTCCATGTGCTTCAGCGTATAGTCATGCCGGCCACATGACCACGGAAGCTTGTCCTCGGACAAAACGCCGGCTCTACAGGCTTTGAAACGGAGATGGGCACCGCTCCCTACAGTCGGTCACAACTAGCCCATTCGGTCATGGGGAAACCTTTAAGCACCAGTAGCATAGCTAAGGGGGCCCAGAGGCTACAGGGCCCCAGTTACCATGCCTAGAGTCAAAAGGCCTTCTCACTACTGCAGTGCAGTATTTTCTCCTACACCCCCAGCAATGGTAGGTTGCAAGCTGTTCTGAGTGGTGGATCACGTTTTCCTGCAAAAAAAACAACACGGTCAGCTGCTCAGAGCAGTGTATAGAAGTATACGTGTACATATGAGAGTCTCACCAAACCTTGTTTCAATAAGAAGAAAGCCCTGAATTTACAGGATTAAAAGGGTGGCTAGCAGAGACAGAACCTCAGCAAGTCTCACAATTCTTTCGGTTTACCTGAAACATACAATAGTCCTGTGACAATACCGAGCACCAACCCTGTTCAGCAAACGGCAGCATCCTTGGATGGTAGAATTATAGTTTCATGGCTTTGAATAAAGACACTGACGGATTTGGTGATAATTAAAGTTTACTTTCTTTTGTCCCAGTGCTGACAGTAGGGATAGAAGCTTGCAGAGGAGTTTGGCTAATCTTAAAACAAAGTCGATTTAGGAGCCCCTTGATAGTTGTGAGACGTGACCATGAGCCTTCAGACTTTAGATGGACTCAGGGCTTTCTCCAGACTTTGCCTTGAGATTAAAGCCCCTTCTTTGTAGGCTTAGCACACCTCATCTCGGGCACTAAAGTTGTACTATTGTGCCTTTTGTTTTAAAGGGGGACAGCTAAATGGCTTCCCACCCCCACCCCTGCTGTAGAAAAGTTACAGCCCCTATTAATTTTTAAAAAATATTTTAAAACTGGCCTTCCTACAAGTGGTGTGCATGGTTCCTTCCCTCCTTTTTGTCCTCACAACAACCCAGTAAGGTAGGTTAGGCTGAAAGATACTGACTAGCCCAAGGCCATCTAGGAAGCTTTGTAGGGGGGGATTTGAACCTGCATCCTCCCCACCACATCCTGGCTCACAATTATGCACAGTCCAGATATAGCATTTTTGTTTCACTTAGAATCAAACTTTGCAAAACTACTCAGCATTCTGTTATGCTGGAAACCTATACTGTACACACTTGCCTGGGAGTAAGCAAGTAGATACGCCCATTGAACACAGCAAGTAGATACGCACAAGGCTTGTGCTGTTATTTAAAATACTGCATTCCATCTTGGAATCCTTTTGGAAGGTGGCTCATGGTGATAAAATTTAAATGCAAAACAATGAAAGCATAATGTACAATCCATTTAACCAGTTAAAAGGGCGAATGAAGCAGGGGCAAAGGAGGACGGGGCCAGTCACTGTCAGACCACATCTAACTAATCATAGGGCAGCCCAATCCTAACCTGCAAGGGAGCAGGCAGGCTGGCCCACCTGCACTGCATCCTATGGCAGGTGGAGCTCATCATGGGGCAAGGGGACATTTGTTCTGGATTGCAGCTGCACAGGCTGGGGACGGGAGTTCAGACCTGGACGAACACCCAGACCCTAACTCCACACCCCCTCCCCAGGCAACCCTCCCCCGCCCCCTTCTGCTACCCTCTCAAGTTCTGCATTGGCAGTGTGGCCAGTCTGCCCAAGGGCAACCAAGAATTGTGCCCTTATTCTCTTTCTTCTCAGTGAGGGGGCAGATGGACTTTAGTACTTGCTGTACTTTTTCCTGCTGTGGTTGCAGTCCCAACCCTCCCCCACCTCTCTTACTGGGAAAATTAAGCAATTTGCTTGCAATCAAAGCTACCCCAGTCCCCGGCTGTAAGAACACCACATAGGGAACTTTAAAAGGTCGAGAACCACAGTGGAGACAAGGTACTAAAGTCCCCCACCGCCTCCTTATAGGTTCACTAAGAGCGCAGTCCTAAACTGGAGTTAGGCTGGCATAAGCTAAGCCAGCAAAGTTTGGCCAGCGCAAGGGCCACCATAAAGCGTGTTTGGACTACTCTTGGAGTCGGGGAGGATGGCTCACATCTGTGTGCTGGCCTCTATGATTCCGAGAGTGGTCCAAACATACTTTACAGTGGCCCTTGTGCTGGCCAAGCTTATGCCAGCCTAACTCAGGATTGCACCCCAAGTCTTGCAGCCCCTCCCAGTGCACTGTTTATAAAATAGAATTAAAAAGAAACCTACCGAGACACATTTTTGCATTCAGCATTCCATTGTTTGCCCCTTAGATTTAGATGTGCAATACTTACGATATAATAAAATTAAGATTTACTTGCTCCCATCTCAAATTCATATTTGTACATTTATATTTAATGTGTGCAATTTCATCTATGTGTGGTTCCTGATTTTTTGTTGTTGTAGTAACGTATAAATTTGAAGAATTATTAACTTTAACAAAAACTCCCCTGCACCGTCTCCATTTCCCTCACCATCCAAACTAATTCCATTTGAGTTGTAAATTCATACTTTCCAACTTTTTATATAGGGAGAGAGATATCAGATTTATATGTTGTGACAAAGCAGCTCCTTAAAGAGCTAGAAGCATGACAATGGGGTTTGATGGCTGAACTGGAAATGTTTTAAAAATGTACATCTCCCTATAGACTACCAGACATATGTTAGCAATATGATATCACAAAACTGTTTTCAATTATGACACAGAAACCAAGTTTACTATGATGATAATTATCATCAACACAGTGCCATGGATGTTTATGGTGTTTTACTAGGTGACATAAATCAAGCAAAGAAACAAAAAGATCCCTGTCTTAAGGAGTTGACAGTCTGAATTTTATCAGAATGGAAGGTTTTAAGGATATATTAAAAAAGTACAAACTAATGACAAATATGCCACACAGCCAGCAAATGGATCCATTCAGCAGTGTGCACCTCTTAACAGGAATACTGCCCACAGCACACCCTAGGAAACACTGGAAATATTACATGTATTGTGATATATCTACTGCAGTGTTTCTCAAACTGTGAGTCGGAAGCCAATTTCAAGTGGATCACATAGCACCTAGGGCAGCCATCATAAACAATATGGGATACTGGAACGAGAGAGAGAGTTGTGTGGTTATTTTGCTGTGTCAACACTGTAAATAGGCTGTTTTCTTTCTGATTCATTTTGCTCCTGGAAAATGGCTAAGAAAAAGAACCCAACTTATTGCTGCATTCTCAAGAAAGCAGCAGGCTCTGGCATCACAATGACAGCACTTCTGGCCATGACATCACTTCCAGTGGGTCCCAGGCAGTCATTCTAAAAACTGGGTCCCAGTGCAAAAACATTTGAGATCCATTGATCTGCTATATGAAGGACTGATCTTTTTGTGCTTCATGGCTTATCATAGGCCAGTGATTTTCAACTACTGCGCCATGGCCCATTGGTGTGCACTGCAAATGGTCCACAGGTGTGCTGCAGGAGTTTCGGAGAGGGTCATCTGTTAGTAGGGCTGTTGGGGAACGTGAGCCCACCACATACACTGGCAACACAGTGTGCCTTATCAATTGTCAAAAAAGTGATGCGTGCCTTGACAATTTTAGCACCTTGTCAGTGTGCCGTGAAATGAAAAAGGTTGGAAATAGCTGTCATATTCCCATAATTGCCAGACTGTTAGAGGCAGTGATATCATATTAGGGAACTCAGTTCCACTAGTTAAAATTAGGGCTGACTCCGCCCACTTAATTCTCCCTCCTCCCCGCTCCCAATTCCTCTGCAAAGAGCTTTTCTTCTTGGTTGGCCAGCACTCAGAGGGTTAAAGGGAGCGACTCCGGATTCCTAAGGGGGCGAAGGCCCTCGCACAAAGCTGGGCCCCAATAGCATCCACTGCCTGATGGCGCATTGGGCACTATCAGTGCTATTGAGGATTCTGGGGCTGACTTGGTCAACTGGACCCTCCAATGTGGAGCACTTGATGGCAAAGAATGAAATGCATACACATGGGGACAGCCCCCAAATACACAGAGAAAAATGCAGGGGCTTCCTCTGCACATAAGCATACATGCACGTAGTGCCAGCTCGCCCTCCTTCTCCCCGTAAACAAAAACCTTGTAAACAGCTATAGAAGGCAGCAGCCGCTTCTCCCTTTTCTTTCCTGGACTGGGAAACTGAGCTTTGCTCTTTTAACAGAGCAAAGAGAGCATGGAACAAAAGCACAAGAAAGGAATAGGTGCTGGCATAGGACTGGGCACACAGACTTCACCCAGGCCAGGGATCTAAGCAGCACTTGCCCAGTGCCCCTTCTGTACTTTTGTCATGGTTCTAAAGAAACTGAGTTGCCAATTGCAGCGGTGTGCCATTCACTGATCTAGGAGCATCAATCTCAAGTTATTATTTTTTCTTCAGTACATGGTTCACTGTCTCAAAGGGGGGGGTCACACTCTAAAAAGAACACAAGGGAGGCACCAGCAAACAGTCAATTGGAGGAAAGTTGTGCTGGGATGATGAACAGGGGCAGTTGCTCTCCCCCTTCTGAATGCAAGAAAGCTGCTGCTATGAAGGAAACCTCTTTGCCCAATTAGCAGGAAATAATGAGTTAAATAACCAGGAAGACAAAACCTCTCACCCAGTATATGCCCAAGAAGCACCCATAAACTTTTACAGCAATCCCCACCAGGTTTGATAAGGGATGGGGCCATGATAAGTGTGGGATTCAAATAAATTAACAACTGGTTCTATGTCCTTCAGGGCAGCCTTCAGGGCCATCCGCTGCCTTTCTTCCCTCTCCCAACCTAAAATTAGCAACCAGTTCTGCAGAATAGGTGATAACTGGCTGAATTTCACCACTGGATGTGGCCAAGAATAACTCTAGGGATTATTTTTTAATCATTGCCATCCGAGCCCGAAGTACTGCTTTTCCACCACTAAGACTGCAATCTGGCACACATTTTCCTGGGAGTAATCCCCACTGCCTACAGTGGGACTTACTTGTGAGTAGACATGCATAGACTTTTGCTCTAACATTGCTGTTGCCATTCATTACTTCTGAGCTCCGAATTCCTCACTAAGTTCCTTTCTCTCCTACTGCTGTTTTTAACTTGCTATAAGACCTGCTCTTCCCCAGTCCAACTAGTCAACCATTTCTGGTCTCCTTTTCCACCACTGCCTGCAGGCAAACTACCTCCTTCCACCTGCACCTCTTTCAACTCTACTGCAAATACAGGCAGATTGCAGAACATACACACTCCTATTCTAAATGGAATGGGGGGGGGTGACTGAGCATGATCCACTCTAGGCATGTTGAAAAGAACAAATTCAAACTCACTCTGTCTTGTACGCCAGTCATTCTGCAGCACCTTTGGAGACAGAACTTGTTAGCAGACTGGAAAAGCAGCTCCTGATTTTGAATCCCACCTTCCACCAGGTGAGAGTACAAGGTCTTACTACTGCTAGGTCTTACCAATTGGGAATTGGCTGCAGCAGTGAATCTCCAGGTGGGCGGGGTCAGGGGTGGGTGATCAATCGTGGCCTCAGGTGATGAGATCATTTCTCAGAAGCTTTGGCAGGTCCAAATCTCTGGTTAAAAAGCAGGGGATAAGTTTCCCTTGGTCAATTCCATCATGGATGGGTGTGTGTACCAGTCATGGTATGATAGGTAGACTGGCTACTCTTTGCTTATGTTCAGAAGTTGGAAAGATCCAGGTGAGCATTAGGAGCATACTTGTTTAGCTTTATTGTTTTAGCATTGTGTGTAATATATTTATTCTCTGCAACACCTGCATACTTTTCAAGTAATAGGCAACCTTAAAATTATTCCTCAACGAAACCATTCTATTACAGGCTCACGTCTGCGTGAGTATCAATCTAAGTCTGGCCTAGTCTTGCTACTGGAATGAACCTGTCTTGAAACCTGTGTTTTGGGAGCTCAGAGCTGCGAAATTAGGGCCCAATCCTATCTGGTTTAGCAGAGGTGGTACAAGTGTACCACCCACATCTCTTTCATAAAGGTGCCACAGAGTGCCTTCACCACAAGTGGTAAGGAAGGAAGGCCTTACATAAGAAGAGCCCTGCTGGATCAGGCCAAAGGCCCATCTAGTCTAGCTTCCTGCATCTCACAGCAGCCCCACTAGGTGCCCCAGGGAGGCATGAGACAGCAAGATGCTTGGATCCTGTTGCCACTCCCTTGCACCCAGTATTCTGAAGTAGCCTACTACTAATGTAAGGAGGTTACAACCAGTAGTGTCATTCATTAACAAGGAGACGGAACGCGAGGCGGGACTTACCCCTTGATTGACAGGGAGCCCGTGACGCGTCGCTGCCTGCCGTTCCGCCGCGGGGGCTCCTTCTGGGTGGCGCGCCCCTCCGCGGCTCTCCTAAGCACCCAGCGCGCCACCCAGGCAAGCGGGGACCCCCTTCCGAGGCCAGGGGTGCCTGCGCGGCACTCGGCAAGGCAGCGACGTGTCAGAACCGGGCAGCCAATCAGGCGGTAAGTCCCGCCTCGCGTTCCGTCTGCTCATTACTGAATGACACTACTGGTTACAACCCATTATTGCCTATAGCCCACGACGGACTTTTCTTCCAGAAATCCGTCCAATCTCCTCTTAAAGGCATCTAGACCAGATGCCATCACCACCTCCTGTGGCAAAGAGTTCCACAGATTAACTACCCGCTGGGTAAAAAAGTACTTCCTTTTATCGGTTTTAACTCTCCCAACCCTCAGTTTTAGCGGATGCCTCCTGGTTCTGGTGTTCTGAGAGAGGGAAAAGAACATCCCTCTATCGACTCTATCCCTTCCGTGCATTATTTTGTATGTCTCAATCATGTCCCCTCTCAGGCACCTTTTTTCTAGGCGGAAGAGCCCTAAACGCTGCAGACTTTCTTCATAAGGGAGGTGCCTTACTGCCAGCCCCAGGCCAGAGCTGGCCCCTCACTGCCCAGAGGCAGCAAAGCACACTGGCAAGCAGCAAGTGCTACTGTCATTGATGTTGTGCCAATTCTGGACAGGGTGGAGGGTGTTCCTGGGTTGGGGGAGGTGCAGTGCGGGGGTGGGACCAGTGGTGACCCTTGCCACTGGATCCTGATCTCTGTGTCAGGCCACGTGACCCAACACAGAGGCCATCACCTCATCCCTGGCAAAATAGAAGGTGCACCTGTGAGACCTTCTCCCACCACTTGGCTACCACTGCACATGGGAAGCTCTGCATTGGGCTGTTAGCCCTTCGGCTTCCCCTTGTTTGGGCCAGTTGTTGAGAAGGAATGGTGGCAGCTGCTGGAGAACAGTTTGCCCTGAGGCCTTGTTTGCCCACCTGTTTAGTGGGTTTGGTCAGGCAGGTGAATGTGCATCAGAACTTGAATGTCTGGTTTGTTTGTCTAGGGGAACTGTGCCCTGCTCTCCCATGGAGTGTTGAGACCTTTGAGGTAGTAGGATACACAAGAACCAATTGGGAACCTGCATTCCTGACTCACTGGTGGGTGTTTGGCCAATGAACCAGGAGTGCATAAGATAGAGACCCTGGACTGTGACGCAAATGCTTTACCAAGAGCTTCAAAGGAGATGAGCTGTAGTAAAATACCTAGCACTACCCAATCCCCTTTCTTGGCAAAGCCCTTTCCAGGAGAAGGATCATACTAGAGATGGGCCTGAAATCAAAGAAGATGTACACCCTGCTGGAGAATTGCCAAATGGGGCTCACCATTTTGTAAAGTGCTACTTCTGTGAGTTAAGTATGCAACAGTCTAAGAACAATAGTAGGAAGTGCTAGCAGCTAGCTGGTACAGCTCTCTGCCTGAATTATCACAAAAGTTCTCAAATGTGCCTACGCAGTGAATTTCATGTTGCATATTACATAGAGGACAGCAGCAGTCTAGGGAGTACATGCAAGTCTGAGACTCGCTCCTACACCTCACCACTAATGCAGTCTAAATGTCAGGCTGTCTTATGGATCCTCTTTTAGGATAGTCTCACAATACCAAGAAACAGTTGTAGCAGGGAAGCCATCTTTCTACTTCTAGTCTCTGAGCGTCGTTTCTTAAAAGTTAGCTTCAGTCCTTAGAAGGGGATTCTTTGGATTTTTTTTCCCATCATGCAAAACAAAAAAGGGTTGACACTTGAGATAATTAGTCAGGTACACAGTTGCAGTCATGACACCTTTCCGACTCCATGTTTTCCTGCCATTCCTGCCCAGCAAGCCTGCTCCCTCCAGCACATTGTCACTTATAGGGCATTACATTAAGAATTTGCTGGACAGCAGGGTATGATGTGTCCTTCCTTTTACATTCAGGAGGCCATCAAAGAATGGAATGAATGCACAATGGAAAGGTGCCATTGCCAAGTAGTTGGGGAAACTCTCAAATGACCCCTCCAGCAATTTTTGGATATGCTCAAGGGAAAGCCTGATAAGTCCTTATAGTCCAAGAAATCCATATGGACACTCACAAGAGTCCCGCACCATCGCGTTGACATATTTTTGTTTCATTTGTCTGATCTGCTGACAGCTGCAACAATGAACAACTTCCTATAGAGAGAGGTGGTTATGCTTAGGGCAGTGTAGTGTCAGACTCCTAAGAGGTTTGGACTGGGAGGAGCTGAGCTACAAGAGAACAGCCAGAAGGAAAGATGCTTCAGCAGGAAGAAGAGTGCAACCAGATGTGCTGGAGAGGCACAGAAAGAGGGGAAGAGAGAGAGAGAGAGAGACCACAGGGATTAAATGGAGTGGCTGTTGTGCATAGGGGAGGCTGCAGGGAGAACACATGGTTTTTCAGAGCTAGTTTGTATAGCTTGGAGCCTACTCTTTCCCTCCAGGACTGGTGGGGCCCAATGCAGGGCGTTCCCACAGCCCCCTGGTGCTTGTTATTTCCACATGCCACCTGGAAATAGTTGGTGGCAGGGGCTTACCAGGGCTTTTCCTTGTCCCAGGCACGCTGTGTGATGTCATACTTTGGGATGCCATGATGTCACAAAGTGAGAGGTGCATGGGGGACTCCTGCAGAGGCCACCACCCCCAATGGTGCCCCGACCAGCCCTGGAGGCGCCCAGGAAGGCGGCTTGTTCCCCTCACTCCCGTTTGTGAAGTGAAGGGAACTGAATGCAAGGAAGGGTGGGTGGCCAGCCAAAAAGCATTCCCTCTACAACCAGTGCCCACTGCTCCACATTGCCTCGCGGCACCCTCTGATTGGTGGTGGCATGATGATGTCATAGCCAACTACTTCCAGGAGGCCCATTTTCAGCCATTGGGTGGGAGGGCCCAAAGCAAAGCTGCTCTGCTTGCACCACTGACTTGCAGCCCACCGAGGTCCTTGCTGCAGTAGCTGGTGATACGCTCACTGAGGGCCCCCCCCCCAAGCATGAGGCTCAATGTGATGACATTGGCTTAAGGCTGGCCCTGACTCTAGATTATCAGCCTTCAATGGGTGGATCTTGATCCAGACCCACATTTGGGACACTCCCCAATCTAAGCTGGGTGGCAAAACTGTGATGCTGCTCCTGCCATTGAGTTTGTTTATGAGACAGAAGGAAGAAAGAAATAGTGAACAAGAACAAGGCAGGAGCAGAACAGAATGAGAAGGAAATATGTCTATTTGTGGGGTTACCAAATACTAACAGGGACAGGGTGCCTATACCTATACATAGGGTGCCTATGCCCAGTGATGTCATTCAGGGGGAACGGACCAGAACGGGTGTTCCGGATCCTAACAGGCTCCGTGGCTGGTTCCGGGTTCCCGACAAGTGCCAATCAAAAGTGAGTTCCTGTTCCTAAATCATTTGAATGACACCGCTGCCTATGCCTATATGCATAGAAGCGGGAATGTGGGCAGGTGACGCTTTTGAAACCCTTCCACGATGAGCTGCACTTGTCCACATTCCCTCTTCTATGCAATGGTTAAAGGTATAGGCAGTCTGTCCCCTTTTGTATCTGGGTAACCCTATCGATATGTGATTAGCAACGAAAATGTGCTGCAAGGAGTGGTTGAAGCTGGGCTCTCCAAAGGAGGAAGGCCCTTGCTCTCCGTTACCCCAACAATGTATGTGTCTCCAGTAGAATCTCCCGGAAAGGGGAAAGCTCATCGAAGTGAGCTCCCGGCCGAGTAAAGTGGATGGAATGTCCACAGAGAACTAGAGAGAGGCCTTGAGAGTGCTAATGTGGGCAGAGAGGAGGCGAGGGAGCCGAGGAAATGGGAAGGACAAGAGCCAAGGGGCAAAGGCCAGGGGGCGACCTACCGTCCTGGTCAAAAGAACTAACTGAAGCGGGCGGGCGGGAGGAGAGAGAGAGAGTAACGATGGCTTAGAGACGGGCTCCCGACTAGCACAGTGAAGGTTCATCCGGAGCCCTCCATCCAGTGCTGGGCGACCTCCTTGAGCCACCGAGGAAGGATAAACAAAAGCCGTCCGGAGCCCCCTCCCCTCCTTTCGCGTAGGCGCCAGGCTGTAGGTGGAGCCCTCGCCCCCAGCCGCTTCAGATCCGGGTTTTCCAAGCTCCTCTCCCGCTGCTGCTGCTCCTTCAGTCTGGCGGCTCGGAACAGCGCACGGCTCGCTTCCTGCCGGGATCGTCGCTTTGGTGGCCGGCCTAGTTCCAGCGGCTGGCGCTGGGCTGCTCGTGGCTCCGGAGCCCCCGCTCTGCCTCTCGCTCTGGGGAGCTGAAAGGGAAGGCGAGCCCAGCCCGGGCCCCTGTCGGGGTGGTGGTGGTGGCGGGGGGGTGAGGAGAGCGGCGGCGGCGGCGGCGGCACAGCGCAGGAGCGGCTGGGCGCTCCGGCTCGAAAAGAAGAGACGCCGGTAGTAGCAGCAGCAGCAGCCGCAGCCTGTAGCTCGGCCGAGGCGATGGCGGCGGCCGGAGGCTGCCCGTGCCCGTGCTCGGGCAGACGACGGTGGCGGCGACGGCGCTGCGGCTGCTGCTGCTCTGAGCACTGAGTGGAGCGCAGCCGCAGCGGCGGGGGGCGCGCGCCAGGGCGCAAGGCTGGCCGTGGCGGCGAGCGAGGCGGAGGGGAGCACGGAGCCCGGCACGGCGCGCAGGCGAGCGACCCCTCTCCGGACCGAGCAGGCTTGCGTCGGGGAGCCTGCGGAAGGTAAGCAAAGCCATGCCTCGTCCTCTCTCTCGGTCGCGCGGTGCTGCTGCGGCCGCCGCCGCCGCCGGCAGTCCCTCCCTGCCCGTCTCTCTCTCTCTCTCTCTCCCTCCCTCCCGCGGGGGCTGGCGCTGCTCTGCTCTGCCTTCTTGGGCGTGAGAGAGTCGGGAGCCTCCTCCTCCTCTTCTTCCTCCTCGAGGAGAGGTTGCGCCGGGCATGTGTGAGGAGGCTCCCCGGGAAATGGCCCTTGGATGTGGGGCGTCTGGGTGGCCAGCCGGGGAAGCGAGCGAGGCGAGCGGCGCGCTGTGTGCTGTGCTGGGCTAGGCGATGTCCCCCTCCCGCTGCAGCAGCCCGGTCCCCGCCGGCGGCAGGTAACGGCATGCCCGGGTGGGGGGGGCTTTCTACGGTGTCCAATTGCTTGGGGTGTATCTGTGTG
>JAJKFI010038036.1:0-13946 GCA_029204185.1 Lerista edwardsae
GTCCACAGGGGTTCTGTTCTAGGAACCCCTATGGATTTTAAAAAAAAATCAGTGGGTAATCAAACCCACAGATTTTGCCCACACCTCCACGCTCCGAATCCGACCGTAGCTGTGTTCTGGTCAGGTCTGGAGAGCTTTCTGAGGCGCACATCCACCCATGGCCTCAGCGGGCCTCAGAATGGCTGTTTAGAGAGAAAAAAAAGCTACTTCCGGTTTTTGGCTAAAATGGGAAATAGCTTTTTAAGGCCTTGAGAGGCCCAAGGAAGCTCTATAAGGCACAGGGAAGCCTCAGTAGAGCCTCTGGAAGCTTCAGGTTGGGCTGAAGTCTGGCTCAATGCAGGTCCAGAGGACTCCTGTTGAGCCAAATCTGTGGATATAAAATCTGTGGATAATTATGCACAACCTGTGCTTATGTACTGCTTTTCAACAACCAGTAGTTCCCAGAAAGGTTAACACAGCAAAATAAATCAATAAATGGTTCCCTATCCCCAAAGGATTCACAATCTTTAAAAAAGGGGGAAACAAGCAACAGCCACTGGAAAAGAGGTCATGCTTGGGCAAAGAGGGACAGTTGCTCTCTCCCTGCTAAATATAAGAGGACACTACTTTAAGAAGTTGCCAATTTGCCCAGTTAGCACAACATTCTCAGTTCCGGAACTGGCACATGTACAATTGCCATAGTTTTTAGTCGGCATCATTTTTACCAATGAACCTCTATAAAAAGATGGAAATTGAAAACAGTGCATACCCAGCAGTCTAAAAAAGTTCAGAAATGTTAAAAATGGCAGTGTCATCAATGTCACTTCAAAAACAAGCTCGCACTATGTGGACCCCGACGGTCCTCTTTTCTCCTCAGTCCTTCTAGTCAGAGCCATAACTAGGGTATAGTCTGAAGGGCACCTGCCCTAGTGCTACACTGTGGAGGGGCATGACAGCACTTTAGGTTCTACCCTGGTTACAGAGGACAAACTGGCGGTTTCATGCCCCCGTTCCTTCTCTTGTTCCTTCTCCTTTTAGGGAAAGCCTCCACAGAAGAAGGAATGCAAAGTTACTACAGCAAGCATCTCCTACTTTGTGAGGAACCCGAAGGTGAGGCCATGTGACATGTGTCACATGAAGTTATGACATCACTGCCCTGGGGGCCCGAGCAGTGAGTCATGCCTCTACTTCTAGTAACCCAGAATATTGTTTTTAACATAAGCTTTTCATGTTTTTAACATAAGCTAAGGTGCCACCACAAATAATCAATCAACAGTATATACCGCTTTTCAACACAAGTTCACAAAGTGGTTTACAGACAAATAATAATAACGCTACACGGCTCCCTGTCTCAAAAGGGCTCACAATCTTAAAAAATGCAGAACATCACCATCAACAGCCACTAGAAAAGACACAGTGCAGGGGTGAAGAGGGACAATTACTCTCCCCCTGCTAAATAAAAGAGGAACACCACTTGGATAAGTGCCTCTTGCCCAGTTAGCAGAGGAGAATACCTTGTTCTGTATTTAATATCACTATTTTAACACAGACAAGGATGTAAGTGGTTGTGAGGACCTTACTTTGGACAACAGTGATCTACCATTGATGCCTGCTCATCAGTTATTCGTTCCTATTCTACTTCAAATGTCCATACCTTCAGGGGCCTGTTCTGTGAAGGTGCCCTGATTGTGCAATCTAGAATTCTACTATTTGCACTATTCTGGCTTTCGGAGATTGGGCTTCAATCTTGTAACTATTACCTTTAATTTAAAAAAAAAACTCACTGTGGACTTCTCAGATTCAGCATCAGTGTTAGGATTTCTAGAAAAAAGGCTGCAACTGTCTATATTTATTAAAGACCGCTCCTACTTTCTCCTACACAGTGGCATTTCTAGAGAGGGGCAAAACACTATATTTTGCAGGAGACTGAGCTCCTGTGTAAAGTGGTCCCTCCCCCCACCCTTCAGAACCATTTGTGGCTCAGAGAGCCAGCTCAGAGGCTTTGTTCTATGATTTCATCATATTTCAGCACCATCCTTTCACATCTCTGAGCATGGGAAGAAATACCTTGTTTCTAGCAGACATGCAAGTCAGGAAAGCCACACATATAAACTTTAGGGCTCCATAGCACAGACTGCCATTTCACATGCTTGGTTCCTTTTAAAGTAGTGATGACATGTTAAAGAGCATTTTTATCTTCTAGAAAACATCTCTAGCAAAAAGCACCACTTTAATATCAATCATCCCTTGCCTGACAGCCAATTTTGATGGGGTGGCTGTCTTAAATTGCAAATTCGACTCCACAAAGTTGAGCTACTCTGTCACATTCCCAAATGGAATGTTAATATGCCATCTATGGCTGGGTCTAAGATAGCAATATTATTTAATAGTAGGTAGCCCATCTGGCCAAGTATACTGAAGCTGACTTGATGAACAATAAAGGAAGCTTTCCACATGCTGTCTCTCGTGGTCTTTGATTATTCATGAGCATAGAACCCACCTACATGTTCAAATATAGCAATAACAGCCTTGTTCTTTTCATTTGTCTTTGCAAATTATATCTGTGTATTGTAATGAACTGTTTAATGGACCAATTACTACGACTAGTGAATGTCCAGAATTTTTTTAATATGTCTAACCACTTTTCACCTCTCAGTTTCAAAGAGGCACATGGAGAATTACAGGTGACTGAGAAGATCTGTTGTCTAGCTTGAGGATCTCTCTTCCAAAGCAGTGATATTATGAGTCAAATCATGAGTCAGCGACCACCATGACTCGACTCAACTTGCCAGTCATAGCACGTGCCCTCACGACTCAACTTGTGAAAATTTTTGAGTCATTTTTATTCAAGTCCTGAGTCATTTCGAGAAGAAAATCAAGTCCTTGAACAACAAAAGCGACCTTAAGGCTTCCTCTCCCCTTCACACACCCCAGCCCACCCCCTGGAATCTACCCTCCTCCCACTACAACTGCTGTTGCCGTCGATCTGAATCGCCCGCAAGGTCTTTTGGGGTGATGCAGAAGCAACGGGGGGAAAAGCAAACAAGCGCACGCGCACGTGCACACACACACACACACGCACGCACGCACACACGCACGCACGCACGCACGCACAGTAAAGACTTTAATTTTGAGTCATGACTTTTTTGAGTCACTAGGGCCAAGACTCGAGTTGGGTCTGAGTCTGTGACATTTATGACTCAACACAGTGTTATTCAAACTGTGGGTCAGGACCCACTTGGACTTGAATTTCTTGATTTTGGACTTGATTTTCTTCTCAAAATGACTCAGGACTCAAATAAAAATGACTCAAAAATTTTCACAAGTTGAGTCGCGAGGACACGTGCTATGAATTGCAAGTTGAGTCGAGTCGTGGGGTCGCTGACACATTATTCAACTCATGATATCACTGTTGGAAGAGAGATCCTCAAGCTAGACAACAGATCTTCTCAGTCACCTGTAATTCCCACTTCCGGTGGGTCCCGACACAAGTGTCATTCTAAAAAAGTGGGTCCCAGTCTAAAAAGTTTGAATACCACTTACTTAACACTAATCATGAAAAACATCATTTTTGCAACTCAAGTCAAGTTGCCACAACTTGAGTCACTGTACTCCACAGGCACTGTAATGCACATGTAGGGCTTCTGCTTTTTCCAAAAGCTGTTACAGCCTATGGAGTGTAAGCAGACAGGTTTGATCAATGTTATGGATAGGCTGGGTCAAGGCAATCTCTCCGTCACAACATTTAATTGGGAGAACATACTTATCAATACAATTCTGCAGAATAAATCAGTACAGCACAAAGAAAGTAGAGAAAAACCTGTAGTCATGTGCAATAAAGGGGGAGGGAGGAATCAGACAGTGATCCTTGGTTTGAGAATAATGCCCCTATATTCTGGTCATCCAACTATTTCCTGGACTTCAAAATAACCTATCTGAGAAAAGTTAAACCAATCTAGTTAATTATAACTGATTTAAAGAAAACAGCAACTAGACCATGACCTGCAATAAGGGTGATTCCCTAGAACAAGAGAAACAGGAATAATCAAGAACAAAACAATGTGATCTGCTAGCAGATTTAACAAATTACCATCTCTACCAACAGTGTTTACCCTGAATGATCTGTTAGGATGCAGACACATTGGGGTTCCAAGGAAAACACAAATAGGTTAGAGACCAGACATGGCTCTACGGATTCTTTGTAATTGCCAGAGTGGTGTGCATTTCATTATCTTTCTTCCCAATATGCACCATGATACTATCTGATAGAGTTGGTGTAATATTACCCAGCACTCCTATCTGCACAATGATGTCTCAAACACATGCAAAAGACAATTTAATTTCACAGCACTTGCCATGAAGCATAGGTAGGAGCTGTCACCCTCCACCAGAGATAGCGGAAAACGGGCATTCTGCATCAGGGGGTAATTGATCCTCCCAGTTCCTCTTAGCTATGCCACCGGGGTAATACTGGGAACATATGGAGCCCGATAGTTTCTAAAAGAATCTTGTTTCCTTTCCCCATTGCCTCCCCCCTTCATGTGAGAGGACTTGGACATTTGAACATTTCCCCGTAACAACTTGACTGGCCTGCAGGACATGGCACAAACATGCAAACACCCTCACCAAGAGAAAAACAAGATCCTTTAGGACAACAGAGGGGCAACAGACTTATCTTCTGCAGTCCCCCTACCTTATGCTAATGTCACCTTCTTATCGTAAGTTTTTGAAGAACTACAGCCACCTTTGACAGGTTGGAGACATTCAGAATTTCCCCAAATCTTAATTCACACTGTTTCTCTTTCCCGCCTCTTGTTTCGTTTTTCCTTCTGTCACCAATCCTTGCCTTCTCTGATTCTTGAATCCACCTCATGCCCCCTTCCACTGCTCTTCTCTCATTTCCTCCTCCTTGGGACTTTCCTCTGCTGCTCCCTCATATCTTTTTGAACCTGCCTTCTCCCTGCTCGGCCTTTCTCCTTTCACCTCTCCACATCTCTCTCCCAGTTCTGTCCTTGTCTCTTTCTCCTGCTTTTTCTCCATCTTCCATCCCAGACTGCTTGAACATCTTGAATTCCCCCCACAAAGGATGGCCACATTCCCTCCCAACAAAGATGGCTACTTGAGCTCCTTTCATCCTTCCTCAAGGTTCTTTCTTTCATCTTTCACCCTCAAGGGTGCTCAGTGATGGCAAGCGTTTTATTGTTGTACATAAAAGTTTTAAAAACTTAACAAAATGTGTTTTTAAATAAACATTGTTGTTGTTCAGTCGCTAAGTCGTGTCCGACTCTTCACGACCCCATGGACCGCAGCACGCCAGGCCTCCCTGTCCTCCACTAGCTTCCGGAGTTCGCCCAATTTCATGCTCATTGCTTTGGTGACACTATCTAACCATCTCATCCTCTGCCGCCCCCTTCTCCTTTTGCCTTCAGTCTTTCCCAGCATGAGGGTCTTTTCTAAAGAGTCCTCTCTTCTCATAAGGTGGCAAAAGTACTTGAGCTTCAGCTTCAGTATTTTGTCCTTCCAGGGAGCAATCAGGCTTGACTTTCTGTAGGATTGACTGATTGGATCTCCTTGCAGTCCAGGGGACTCTAAAGAGTCTTCTCCAACACCATAATTCAAAAGCATCTATTCTTTGGCGCTCTGCTTTTCTTATGCATAAATAAACATACATAGATACATACATACATACAACTTTCCAGTGTGTATACAAATTCAATTTACACACACACTAGATAAGTGGTCATGAAGCAAATTCAATGAGTGGCTGTTAATGTTCAAAAATGAGTTTGATTTACACAAATCTCTCACACAAGAAATCCTGTGTTTTTTTTTAAAAAAATTAGAATTCCACTAGTCAATTGTTTGTACTCTCATGGGTGAAGTCGGTATTGATGGAAAAGTTTCCAAATCCAGTTTCAGCAAAAGGGCTTGTTTCAGAGATAATGCTGTTTGCGCACCTTTTCATTTATTTACCATTTTCACTTTTTGTTATCTCGCTTTAAAAATTTAAATGTTCTAATCTTGGAGGAAAGCACAAAGCAAAATCCATGTGACATACATTATGAATAATGTGGAAGCGATTATTTAGTGAAGCCCTAGGCTGAAATTCTTTCTTGTCAAGAAGCTACTCCAGATTTATGAATAACAAAGGCCTTTGAGGAGATTAGAATCCACTCGCAGCACAAGATTAAAATCAAGCCTCATACAACGATTTAGTCAGCCATGTTGGTATAATGTGTTTTAAAGTGAAAAATAATATTTGAAGACATGCAATACATTAGTAAAAAGATTCTTGTGGACTTAAGGTGCCACAAGATTGCTTCTTTCGTTGTGATGGACTAACTTGGATACCCAGTGGAGGTGGTTAGAATAAAATACTGCTGCTTTAGAGAAGTATGAAAATTTGGAATGGCTAGATCCAGCTTTGGAAATATTTCTTTTGTTAGCCAACAAAATTAGGAATGGGGAGGAGATCTCTTTCTCCTGCTGTGTAGTTTTGGAATAGCCACTGAAACTCCATGTTAAATGTTCAACTTAAAAGTCAGTTCAGGAGCTGTAACCAGAACACAAGGCAGCTGCCTGCCTGCTGGTAGGGACAAGGGCAGGGCCAATGTGACCAATGTTGTCACACTGGACCCCACACTAGAGCAGTGAACCTATCACTTGCTGCTGCAGCCGGGATCTCTATGGGCTGTAAGTCTGTGGGGCCAGCAGAGCAGCTTTACCTTGGGCCCTCCCACCTGCCCCTGCCTCCGAATGGCCCAAAATGGGCCTTCTGGAAGCAGTTGGCAGTGACACCATCATGTCACCACCAACTATTTCCACATGCCGCACACTGCTGCCTTATGGGGAAACACAGTGGCATCAAGGCTGGACAGGGACATTCCACCCGCCCTTGTCCCATTGTTCCACCCTTGTTCCGCCCTCCCCACCACTGTACCTGCATCAGCAGGTCCTCAGTGATTCTCAGGTGCACAGAGCAAGGTGCTGCCCTTCCTGCTGCTGCTTCAGCAGCATATGCCTTCACTGCCTGTTGGAGTGCCTTTTGCAACTGTCCTAAAGCAGTTAACGCCTTGTAGTATTTTATTGCATGTTTTCAAATAGCTTTCACTTAAACACACATTATACCATCATGGTTGATTGAGAGCGCAATCCTAACCTGGAGTTAGGCCGGCACAAGTTAGGCCAGCAAAGTTTGGCCGGCACAAAGGTCACCGTAAAGCGTGTTTGGACCACTCTCAGAGTCAGGGAGGATGGCACAAATCTGTGTGTTGGCCTCTCTGGCTCTGAGAGTGGTCCAAACATACTTTCCAGTGGTCCTTGTGCCTTCTAAACTTTGCTGGCTTAACCTGTGCCGGCCTAACTCCAGGATAGGATTGCGCTCTAAATCATAGTATGAGGCTTGAATTTAATCTTGTGCTAAATAAAACAAGCACAATACATAAGTAGTTTAGACAATAACAGCCAGTGTACTGAATACTGTATAATAAAAATAAAAAAATCATCAAATCAACTGTATTTATATATCACTTTTTAACAGGAAGTTCACAAAGTGGTTTGCAGGCAAACATAACATTAAAATGGCTTAAAGTCAAATTGCCATTTTAACTTTACTCATGGAGCATACAGTCCAATTAAAAAAAACTCAGTACAATAGGGAGAAATAAGCAGCAGCCACACACCCTATAACCCAGGGGTTCTTGACCTTTTTACATTTACAGACCCCCAGTGGATTGACCAATATGTCCCCATAGCCCCTTCACCCGACAAAATCATCACCACCTCCACCACAAGCATCACCATCAGTCCTATCTGGTATCAGTACGACTTCAAAAGATGTCAATAGCCTGGTGAGTAGCCTTGCCATCTCAATCCGTACTGAGAATGGTGATAGTTAATAATTTAATCTAACAACAACTTTTTTAAAAAAATTGTTCAGAGATCAAGTCCCATAACCCCATCTTTTGGTTCCCATACCACCAAGGTTAAGAGTCTCTGCTATAATCCAACTGCTATAACCCAGGGCTCAATCCTATCCTTCCCCAGCTCCCCGCATTACAGTCGTCCTGAAATGGATGCCACCGTATCCAGTGGGGCCAAAGAACTAGCCACAGGTCTCCTTGGGGTAAGGGAACATTGGTTCCCTTACACTGTGTTGAGCAGTGGTGGCCACAATGGAGACCCTTGTCAGCCTCCATGGCCGGTGTGTGTGTGTGTGTGTGTGTGTGTGTGTGTGTGTGTGTGTGTTTCAGGATTCAGCAGCAGACTCTGTCACCATTCCTGCCCCCTTCTGGGCCTGATCTCCTTGGGCCACCGGTCCCCCACCCATTTCCTCCCTGCTTTCCTCTTGCCTCTACCCCCTCAGGAAACCTCTCTGCTGGCCAACAGGGAAATGTACCACTGGCTGTATCTGTCGGGCATCCTCTCAGCACTGAAGCCCAGTGCTGATTGGCACTGGCCTCACCACCAGCCCAGCATCCTTATCCGGAGCTGGCAGTGAGGCTAGAGCATGAGCAGTAAAGCCTGATAGGATCAGGTTGCCCACCTCCCTCACTATTTCCAAAAGCCTTGCCACATAAAAGTGCCTTGAGTCCTCACTGAAACCCTCTACAGAGATGACATAGTTCTTCATGTCAAAGGGAGAAAATTCCACATTAGAGGCACCACCACACAAGAGGACTCTAGCCACAACTGCTATCAAGGATGGCACGTGAAGCGGGGGGGCCCCCTCAGAAGATATTAGGGGGCAGTCCCAAGGCATACTTTGAAGGTCATACTTAAAAGGTATTCGAAGGTCAAAAACAGCTCCTTAAATTGGAATGAAACAGGCAGCCTATGAAGCCCCGCAGTAGCAGCTTGAGAGACGCTGCAATCCACACTTACCTGGGAGTAGGCCCCATTGATTATACTGGGCCTTGCTTCTGAGTAGGCTTGCATAGGATTGGGCTCAGAGTCAAACCGCCAACAATAGAACGTAAGAGTTCAAGATAAATGAGCTACACAGTAGAACAATAACTATATTAAGAAGATGAACCTTTTGGGTTACAGTAGCATCCTGAAAAGAAATGAAATGAAATCCTATTCATTAGCATGTATTTATGTACACAGGTCTTGTGTGTGGAGTCTGCCTTAAATGAGCTGACATTATTAGCAGAATTAAAAATAAAGCCCAAAATGGATGTGATCGGAATCCCAGAGCACACCTGTCATATGCAAATCCATAAACAAGCGACGAGCATGTTTGCTTCTCTGGCAGAAGCAGATGCTCAGGGGAAGGGAGCAAGGTAGCAAGTGCTCCTCTCGTTGACATTAGCACGCTGTTTGTGAACAGTGCACATTTCCTTTGTAGAGTATTTACATAGTTTAATGGAGTTTTCAAAGGTCAAAATCTGAGTCGCAGACATTTTGGAATTGTGAATCACTACATTTGTAATGTGGAATTCTTAATTAAAGAGCAAGCTCAGGGTGGCTTTCCAAGTACAATCTTCACTGCATGGTGTTCATCACAACACTCTGAGATTTATGGAGTTTTCAAGTTTTATTGAGAGCACAATCCTAGCCTGGAGTTAGGCTGGCACAGTTAGGCCCACAAAGTTTGGCTGGTACAAGGGCCACCGTAGAGCACATTTGGACCACTCTGAGTCAGGGAGCATGGCTCATGTCTGCATGCTGGCTTCTCTGATTCTGAGAGTGGTCCAAACATACTTTATGGTGTCCACTGTGCTGGCCAAACTTTACTGGCCTAACTCTACTGGCCTAACTCCCGCAGGGCCAGCTTTAAGCCCATGTGATCAATGTCGTCACATCGGGCCCTGCACTTCAGGGGCCCCCGCACTAGCAGGGTGAGCATATTGCCTGTGGCTGCAGCTGGGATCTCTATGGGCTGTAAGCCAATGGGGTGAGCAGAGCAGCTTTACCTTGGTCTCTCCCACCTGCCTCTGCCTCCGAACAGCCAAGATGGGCCACCTGGAAGCAGTTGGCGGTGATGTTATGATATCACCCCCAACTACTTCCACATGCCATGCTTTGCACATGGCACAAACAGCACTCTTCTTGGTGAGTGGGGGCCCCACAGGAAAAGCCCCACAGGAATGCCCCACATTGGGCCCCACTGCTGCTAGAGCCGGCCCTGAACTCCCGGTAAGGATTGCACTCTTTTTTCTCTATTTATGCACTGCCATTTCAAGTTCAAGGTGACAGACCTGGCTTTTATCTTCACAACAACCTTGTGAGGTGTGTCAGCTGGAGAGATGGGAACTACGCCAAGGTCACCCAGGTAGCTTCACGGCTGAGAAAGGATTTGAACCCAAGTCTTCCTGCTTTAAGGGCAACATGTGAACAACTGCACTATACTTGCTCTCTTTATCAGAAAGCAAATGTAACATTTTTTAAGAACGCAGATAAAACAAAATGACTATTGCAGCAACATGAAAAAAACCCTGAAAAATCTGAACATGCCACATGCGCATAGGCGCCGACTTTGTGGGTGCCAGGGGGCTGGAAGCCCTCCCAATAATTTTTTGTGTATCCCTTTCTCTCAATCTCCTTTCTTGTACCTTTCTCCCAATATCCGCCCCCCCAAAGATCGGAGCACTCCCATGCCCATGCAACCCTCGGCTTGGTCCGTGGGTAAACCTACCCAAATTCTATTTGGCCTCTCCAGTTTGTTGCAGTGCTTTTTCATTGGTCACAAGGCTAATATGGGCCTTGGATTGTATTTTATTTCTTGTAGGTCCCGTCTGTCTCATTCTGATTGGATAAAGTGATTGGATTGGGAGAACACAGACAAGATTGTTAACTTTGCAGCCAGCTGGCCAGCAGCACTGAAAAAGCAGTCCTGCTTGTGTGCTCTGGCTAGGAGAGGGCTACTGGTTTTCTTTGCAAGAGATGGCAGGAATGCCAGAAGGCAAGGGAGAGATGGCGGGAGTGACAGAGGGCGAGCGAGAGATGGCGGGAGCGACAGAGGGTGAGCGAGAGATTTGAAGGTGACATTTTACTGCTGTGTGGGCGTGGCTACGTCAGTGTGTATGGATACACCAGGGGTCGTGGCTACAGGCACCCCCAATGTTGAACTCAAGTCGACTCCCCTGCACATGTGAATGGTGTGGAAGGAAGGGAACAGGAAGGGAGGGTGCTCAACAGAACCATTGCAGATTCTGGTAAGGCAGGTTTGAGTTGGAACCAACATTTACCTCACCAGGTCACATTAGTGATGCTGCTTCTTTGGTACAATAGTTAAGAACATAAGAACATAAGAAGAGCCCTGCTGGATCAGGCCAAAGGCCCATCTAGTCCAGCTTCCTGTATCTCACAGCGGCCCACCAGGTGCCCCAGGGAGGCATGAGACAACAAGATGCTTGCATCCTGTTGCCACTCCCTTGCACCCGGTACCAGTAGCCCACCACCTTTGTAAGGAGGTTGCACAATCCATCATTGCCTATAGCCCACGATGGACCTTTCCTCCAGAAATCCGTCCAATCCCCTCTTAAAGGCATCAAGACCAGATGCCATCACCACCTCCTGTGGCAAAGAGTAGTTGATTCATGGGATGGAGCAATGAAGTCTGGTGGCACTTTTGGTAAAAAGTTGGAGATTTTTAAAGAAATCTGTAGCATCTCCTTCCAGCTGCAGAAGCTAGAGGGAGCATCTTTCAGTACAGAATTATTCATGTCACTTTCTTTCTAATGTATTTTCAAATAGATACCTGCACAGATGCCCAATTCTCAGCCCCTGAACTCCACAGAGATCAAAATAACAACAGGACTGGATGGACAAGCTGGAAAAAAGTGGCTTATTCTTCCCAGAAGACTGGGAAGAGACTCACAGAAAAAAATAGTTTGTTCCCTCATTTCTGGCTGCTCAGGTTTAGCTTAAAACTTGTCAAGAAGGCTGTGCAGCAAGATGCCAGGCATAGACGCAAATCTGTCCCTTTCAGCCAATCAGCTGAAAATGCTTTCCCCGTACACAGCAGTCCGTAGTTTGGAGACCGCTAGTCTAAACACCGTGGTGGCGCAGCGGGTTAATCCGCTGCTGTTGGGCTTTCTGACTGGAAGGTTGGGAGTTCAAGACTGTGTGGCGGAGTGAGCTCCCATCGCTTGTCCCTGCTCCTGCCAACCTAGCAGTTCAAAAGCACCTAAATGCAAGTAGATAAATAGGGACCACTTCGGTGGGAAGGGAACGGCGTTCCGTGCGCTACGGCGTATAGTCATGCCGGCCACATGACCACGGAAGCTTGTCCTCAGACAAAACGCTGGCTCTACAGGCTTTGAAATGGAGATGAGCAGCGTCACGACTAGACCATTCAGTCATGGGGAAACCTTTACCTTTAGTCTGAACGAAGACTGAAACAACCCAAATTTCAATTAATCTTCGAAATGTTTTCTTAGCAGCACATTATTTTTAGACATCTTCATCCCTTGGTTCTGTCTCACATCAGCAGGAGCTGACCGCACATTTTCCAGTTTCCATTTAGCAGTTTGGCCTTGGAGAAAGTACTAAGGTACGTGAAAAATTAAGTACATTCACTAGCTGAATAGCAGCTCATCTCCAATAGGCTGAAACACATATAAATCCGCAAGACACAATCCTATCAGGCAAATTTATATTCTGTTTAGCCCAACAAGAACCATGTGTGTCCAGGAAAAAAATGCTTCATTGACCGCACAGGGGCAATAAAAGCAGCCGGTAGTCATGGGGTTCTTGTAACAAGTATTGCTTACAGATCTCTGCTGATTGTGAAATTATCTATGTTGAGAAAACTGGATGTACTTTAGACCAAGACTGGAAGAACATAAAACATGTAATATTGCTCTTACAAGGCACATAAAACCTTATTGGCGCTCGGATAAATATTTGCGCCTGAGTAATTTTACCGTGTTACAAACTCCAGAAATGGTTCTCAATGCAAGGATGCCTTCTTCACCTGTTTTAAAGCAGAGCAACACTTCACACCAAAGCCAAATCGGGAGTAACTCATCTGTTCACCAAAGCACTGCATTAAGCAGCAATTCTGTGCACATACACCTGTCTGTCCTCCCCTACATTGTCCAGTCAGTCTCCCCTGCCTGGGGAACTCACCAGTAACATCATGCTAGGCTGTTTTCAAAATATCTTTTGAATGAATATCTTCCTGCATTCTCTCTTGCTTCAGAATCAATCGTACAAGCCATTAATTCAGAAATAATTGAATGTTTCCAAAATAACCTCACCTGTGGGCAGCTGTAGAAACAGTACAGGACTCATTCAAAAGCGATCTTCCATGGCAAGCTTTTTCTTCCAGTGTTCTAAAAACAGAGGAGGAGGGGAGAATGATTGAACATTATCAATAACATAGCTGCAGAAGACAGGCATGAACAAACTTGCAGCAAGAAAGAGACAAATCATTCCAACAGAAAAAAGAAATTTCAATCTGAAAGAGGCCAATAGCCAATAAGCTTCCTTTGCCTAAATCAAGCTACCATCAGTAAGGAATGAGGACAGACAATCTGTGAACTAAAAAGCTTACTTGGACATTAGGGCTACAACCCTGTGCAGACTTTCCTGGGAATAGGCCCCACTGAAAACAACAGGACTTACTGAGTAGATGTATATAGGACTAGGTTTGAGTATATCTGTGCTTAAAAAGGATCAAATCATGAATTCTTACTAGATCCAAGATGAAGAATTGCTTTAATCTTACACATCTCTATATACTTGAGAATCCCACAAGTAGAAATAGAATCAATTTTTTCCAAGTAAGATTTTCACCTGAACATAGAATTCTTTAGAAACCAGCAGTTACAACTAAAGACATCCAGGATACAATAAAGCAATTCTAAAAGCGGGAAGAACTGGACAGGGATGGTTTCCCTGTTAAAAATGCAAATGATTTTGACCTAACCTATTATCAATGCAAAAGTGCAAAATGGAAATATTCCCTAATATGACAGGCCCTGACCATAAGTCCCTTAGGAATTTTGAGGTGGATG
>JAJKFI010038037.1:0-13943 GCA_029204185.1 Lerista edwardsae
GTCCACAGGGGTTCTGTTCTAGGAACCCCTATGGATTTTAAAAAAAATCAGTGGGTAATCAAACCCACAGATTTTGCCCACACCTCCACGCTCCGAATCCGACCGTAGCTGTGTTCTGGTCAGGTCTGGAGAGCTTTCTGAGGCGCACATCCACCCATGGCCTCAGCGGGCCTCAGAATGGCTGTTTAGAGAGAAAAAAAAGCTACTTCCGGTTTTTGGCTAAAATGGGAAATAGCTTTTTAAGGCCTTGAGAGGCCCAAGGAAGCTCTATAAGGCACAGGGAAGCCTCAGTAGAGCCTCTGGAAGCTTCAGGTTGGGCTGAAGTCTGGCTCAATGCAGGTCCAGAGGACTCCTGTTGAGCCAAATCTGTGGATATAAAATCTGTGGATAATTATGCACAACCTGTGCTTATGTACTGCTTTTCAACAACCAGTAGTTCCCAGAAAGGTTAACACAGCAAAATAAATCAATAAATGGTTCCCTATCCCCAAAGGATTCACAATCTTTAAAAAAGGGGGAAACAAGCAACAGCCACTGGAAAAGAGGTCATGCTTGGGCAAAGAGGGACAGTTGCTCTCTCCCTGCTAAATATAAGAGGACACTACTTTAAGAAGTTGCCAATTTGCCCAGTTAGCACAACATTCTCAGTTCCGGAACTGGCACATGTACAATTGCCATAGTTTTTAGTCGGCATCATTTTTACCAATGAACCTCTATAAAAAGATGGAAATTGAAAACAGTGCATACCCAGCAGTCTAAAAAAGTTCAGAAATGTTAAAAATGGCAGTGTCATCAATGTCACTTCAAAAACAAGCTCGCACTATGTGGACCCCGACGGTCCTCTTTTCTCCTCAGTCCTTCTAGTCAGAGCCATAACTAGGGTATAGTCTGAAGGGCACCTGCCCTAGTGCTACACTGTGGAGGGGCATGACAGCACTTTAGGTTCTACCCTGGTTACAGAGGACAAACTGGCGGTTTCATGCCCCCGTTCCTTCTCTTGTTCCTTCTCCTTTTAGGGAAAGCCTCCACAGAAGAAGGAATGCAAAGTTACTACAGCAAGCATCTCCTACTTTGTGAGGAACCCGAAGGTGAGGCCATGTGACATGTGTCACATGAAGTTATGACATCACTGCCCTGGGGGCCCGAGCAGTGAGTCATGCCTCTACTTCTAGTAACCCAGAATATTGTTTTTAACATAAGCTTTTCATGTTTTTAACATAAGCTAAGGTGCCACCACAAATAATCAATCAACAGTATATACCGCTTTTCAACACAAGTTCACAAAGTGGTTTACAGACAAATAATAATAAAGCTAAACGGCTCCCTGTCTCAAAAGGGCTCACAATCTTAAAAAATGCAGAACATCACCATCAACAGCCACTAGAAAAGACACAGTGCAGGGGTGAAGAGGGACAATTACTCTCCCCCTGCTAAATAAAAGAGGAACACCACTTGGATAAGTGCCTCTTGCCCAGTTAGCAGAGGAGAATACCTTGTTCTGTATTTAATATCACTATTTTAACACAGACAAGGATGTAAGTGGTTGTGAGGACCTTACTTTGGACAACAGTGATCTACCATTGATGCCTGCTCATCAGTTATTCGTTCCTATTCTACTTCAAATGTCCATACCTTCAGGGGCCTGTTCTGTGAAGGTGCCCTGATTGTGCAATCTAGAATTCTACTATTTGCACTATTCTGGCTTTCGGAGATTGGGCTTCAATCTTGTAACTATTACCTTTAATTTAAAAAAAAAACTCACTGTGGACTTCTCAGATTCAGCATCAGTGTTAGGATTTCTAGAAAAAAGGCTGCAACTGTCTATATTTATTAAAGACCGCTCCTACTTTCTCCTACACAGTGGCATTTCTAGAGAGGGGCAAAACACTATATTTTGCAGGAGACTGAGCTCCTGTGTAAAGTGGTCCCTCCCCCCACCCTTCAGAACCATTTGTGGCTCAGAGAGCCAGCTCAGAGGCTTTGTTCTATGATTTCATCATATTTCAGCACCATCCTTTCACATCTCTGAGCATGGGAAGAAATACCTTGTTTCTAGCAGACATGCAAGTCAGGAAAGCCACACATATAAACTTTAGGGCTCCATAGCACAGACTGCCATTTCACATGCTTGGTTCCTTTTAAAGTAGTGATGACATGTTAAAGAGCATTTTTATCTTCTAGAAAACATCTCTAGCAAAAAGCACCACTTTAATATCAATCATCCCTTGCCTGACAGCCAATTTTGATGGGGTGGCTGTCTTAAATTGCAAATTCGACTCCACAAAGTTGAGCTACTCTGTCACATTCCCAAATGGAATGTTAATATGCCATCTATGGCTGGGTCTAAGATAGCAATATTATTTAATAGTAGGTAGCCCATCTGGCCAAGTATACTGAAGCTGACTTGATGAACAATAAAGGAAGCTTTCCACATGCTGTCTCTCGTGGTCTTTGATTATTCATGAGCATAGAACCCACCTACATGTTCAAATATAGCAATAACAGCCTTGTTCTTTTCATTTGTCTTTGCAAATTATATCTGTGTATTGTAATGAACTGTTTAATGGACCAATTACTACGACTAGTGAATGTCCAGAATTTTTTTAATATGTCTAACCACTTTTCACCTCTCAGTTTCAAAGAGGCACATGGAGAATTACAGGTGACTGAGAAGATCTGTTGTCTAGCTTGAGGATCTCTCTTCCAAAGCAGTGATATTATGAGTCAAATCATGAGTCAGCGACCACCATGACTCGACTCAACTTGCCAGTCATAGCACGTGCCCTCACGACTCAACTTGTGAAAATTTTTGAGTCATTTTTATTCAAGTCCTGAGTCATTTCGAGAAGAAAATCAAGTCCTTGAACAACAAAAGCGACCTTAAGGCTTCCTCTCCCCTTCACACACCCCAGCCCACCCCCTGGAATCTACCCTCCTCCCACTACAACTGCTGTTGCCGTCGATCTGAATCGCCCGCAAGGTCTTTTGGGGTGATGCAGAAGCAACGGGGGGAAAAGCAAACAAGCGCACGCGCACGTGCACACACACACACACACGCACGCACGCACACACGCACGCACGCACGCACGCACAGTAAAGACTTTAATTTTGAGTCATGACTTTTTTGAGTCACTAGGGCCAAGACTCGAGTTGGGTCTGAGTCTGTGACATTTATGACTCAACACAGTGTTATTCAAACTGTGGGTCAGGACCCACTTGGACTTGAATTTCTTGATTTTGGACTTGATTTTCTTCTCAAAATGACTCAGGACTCAAATAAAAATGACTCAAAAATTTTCACAAGTTGAGTCGCGAGGACACGTGCTATGAATTGCAAGTTGAGTCGAGTCGTGGGGTCGCTGACACATTATTCAACTCATGATATCACTGTTGGAAGAGAGATCCTCAAGCTAGACAACAGATCTTCTCAGTCACCTGTAATTCCCACTTCCGGTGGGTCCCGACACAAGTGTCATTCTAAAAAAGTGGGTCCCAGTCTAAAAAGTTTGAATACCACTTACTTAACACTAATCATGAAAAACATCATTTTTGCAACTCAAGTCAAGTTGCCACAACTTGAGTCACTGTACTCCACAGGCACTGTAATGCACATGTAGGGCTTCTGCTTTTTCCAAAAGCTGTTACAGCCTATGGAGTGTAAGCAGACAGGTTTGATCAATGTTATGGATAGGCTGGGTCAAGGCAATCTCTCCGTCACAACATTTAATTGGGAGAACATACTTATCAATACAATTCTGCAGAATAAATCAGTACAGCACAAAGAAAGTAGAGAAAAACCTGTAGTCATGTGCAATAAAGGGGGAGGGAGGAATCAGACAGTGATCCTTGGTTTGAGAATAATGCCCCTATATTCTGGTCATCCAACTATTTCCTGGACTTCAAAATAACCTATCTGAGAAAAGTTAAACCAATCTAGTTAATTATAACTGATTTAAAGAAAACAGCAACTAGACCATGACCTGCAATAAGGGTGATTCCCTAGAACAAGAGAAACAGGAATAATCAAGAACAAAACAATGTGATCTGCTAGCAGATTTAACAAATTACCATCTCTACCAACAGTGTTTACCCTGAATGATCTGTTAGGATGCAGACACATTGGGGTTCCAAGGAAAACACAAATAGGTTAGAGACCAGACATGGCTCTACGGATTCTTTGTAATTGCCAGAGTGGTGTGCATTTCATTATCTTTCTTCCCAATATGCACCATGATACTATCTGATAGAGTTGGTGTAATATTACCCAGCACTCCTATCTGCACAATGATGTCTCAAACACATGCAAAAGACAATTTAATTTCACAGCACTTGCCATGAAGCATAGGTAGGAGCTGTCACCCTCCACCAGAGATAGCGGAAAACGGGCATTCTGCATCAGGGGGTAATTGATCCTCCCAGTTCCTCTTAGCTATGCCACCGGGGTAATACTGGGAACATATGGAGCCCGATAGTTTCTAAAAGAATCTTGTTTCCTTTCCCCATTGCCTCCCCCCTTCATGTGAGAGGACTTGGACATTTGAACATTTCCCCGTAACAACTTGACTGGCCTGCAGGACATGGCACAAACATGCAAACACCCTCACCAAGAGAAAAACAAGATCCTTTAGGACAACAGAGGGGCAACAGACTTATCTTCTGCAGTCCCCCTACCTTATGCTAATGTCACCTTCTTATCGTAAGTTTTTGAAGAACTACAGCCACCTTTGACAGGTTGGAGACATTCAGAATTTCCCCAAATCTTAATTCACACTGTTTCTCTTTCCCGCCTCTTGTTTCGTTTTTCCTTCTGTCACCAATCCTTGCCTTCTCTGATTCTTGAATCCACCTCATGCCCCCTTCCACTGCTCTTCTCTCATTTCCTCCTCCTTGGGACTTTCCTCTGCTGCTCCCTCATATCTTTTTGAACCTGCCTTCTCCCTGCTCGGCCTTTCTCCTTTCACCTCTCCACATCTCTCTCCCAGTTCTGTCCTTGTCTCTTTCTCCTGCTTTTTCTCCATCTTCCATCCCAGACTGCTTGAACATCTTGAATTCCCCCCACAAAGGATGGCCACATTCCCTCCCAACAAAGATGGCTACTTGAGCTCCTTTCATCCTTCCTCAAGGTTCTTTCTTTCATCTTTCACCCTCAAGGGTGCTCAGTGATGGCAAGCGTTTTATTGTTGTACATAAAAGTTTTAAAAACTTAACAAAATGTGTTTTTAAATAAACATTGTTGTTGTTCAGTCGCTAAGTCGTGTCCGACTCTTCACGACCCCATGGACCGCAGCACGCCAGGCCTCCCTGTCCTCCACTAGCTTCCGGAGTTCGCCCAATTTCATGCTCATTGCTTTGGTGACACTATCTAACCATCTCATCCTCTGCCGCCCCCTTCTCCTTTTGCCTTCAGTCTTTCCCAGCATGAGGGTCTTTTCTAAAGAGTCCTCTCTTCTCATAAGGTGGCAAAAGTACTTGAGCTTCAGCTTCAGTATTTTGTCCTTCCAGGGAGCAATCAGGCTTGACTTTCTGTAGGATTGACTGATTGGATCTCCTTGCAGTCCAGGGGACTCTAAAGAGTCTTCTCCAACACCATAATTCAAAAGCATCTATTCTTTGGCGCTCTGCTTTTCTTATGCATAAATAAACATACATAGATACATACATACATACAACTTTCCAGTGTGTATACAAATTCAATTTACACACACACTAGATAAGTGGTCATGAAGCAAATTCAATGAGTGGCTGTTAATGTTCAAAAATGAGTTTGATTTACACAAATCTCTCACACAAGAAATCCTGTGTTTTTTTTTAAAAAAATTAGAATTCCACTAGTCAATTGTTTGTACTCTCATGGGTGAAGTCGGTATTGATGGAAAAGTTTCCAAATCCAGTTTCAGCAAAAGGGCTTGTTTCAGAGATAATGCTGTTTGCGCACCTTTTCATTTATTTACCATTTTCACTTTTTGTTATCTCGCTTTAAAAATTTAAATGTTCTAATCTTGGAGGAAAGCACAAAGCAAAATCCATGTGACATACATTATGAATAATGTGGAAGCGATTATTTAGTGAAGCCCTAGGCTGAAATTCTTTCTTGTCAAGAAGCTACTCCAGATTTATGAATAACAAAGGCCTTTGAGGAGATTAGAATCCACTCGCAGCACAAGATTAAAATCAAGCCTCATACAACGATTTAGTCAGCCATGTTGGTATAATGTGTTTTAAAGTGAAAAATAATATTTGAAGACATGCAATACATTAGTAAAAAGATTCTTGTGGACTTAAGGTGCCACAAGATTGCTTCTTTCGTTGTGATGGACTAACTTGGATACCCAGTGGAGGTGGTTAGAATAAAATACTGCTGCTTTAGAGAAGTATGAAAATTTGGAATGGCTAGATCCAGCTTTGGAAATATTTCTTTTGTTAGCCAACAAAATTAGGAATGGGGAGGAGATCTCTTTCTCCTGCTGTGTAGTTTTGGAATAGCCACTGAAACTCCATGTTAAATGTTCAACTTAAAAGTCAGTTCAGGAGCTGTAACCAGAACACAAGGCAGCTGCCTGCCTGCTGGTAGGGACAAGGGCAGGGCCAATGTGACCAATGTTGTCACACTGGACCCCACACTAGAGCAGTGAACCTATCACTTGCTGCTGCAGCCGGGATCTCTATGGGCTGTAAGTCTGTGGGGCCAGCAGAGCAGCTTTACCTTGGGCCCTCCCACCTGCCCCTGCCTCCGAATGGCCCAAAATGGGCCTTCTGGAAGCAGTTGGCAGTGACACCATCATGTCACCACCAACTATTTCCACATGCCGCACACTGCTGCCTTATGGGGAAACACAGTGGCATCAAGGCTGGACAGGGACATTCCACCCGCCCTTGTCCCATTGTTCCACCCTTGTTCCGCCCTCCCCACCACTGTACCTGCATCAGCAGGTCCTCAGTGATTCTCAGGTGCACAGAGCAAGGTGCTGCCCTTCCTGCTGCTGCTTCAGCAGCATATGCCTTCACTGCCTGTTGGAGTGCCTTTTGCAACTGTCCTAAAGCAGTTAACGCCTTGTAGTATTTTATTGCATGTTTTCAAATAGCTTTCACTTAAACACACATTATACCATCATGGTTGATTGAGAGCGCAATCCTAACCTGGAGTTAGGCCGGCACAAGTTAGGCCAGCAAAGTTTGGCCGGCACAAAGGTCACCGTAAAGCGTGTTTGGACCACTCTCAGAGTCAGGGAGGATGGCACAAATCTGTGTGTTGGCCTCTCTGGCTCTGAGAGTGGTCCAAACATACTTTCCAGTGGTCCTTGTGCCTTCTAAACTTTGCTGGCTTAACCTGTGCCGGCCTAACTCCAGGATAGGATTGCGCTCTAAATCATAGTATGAGGCTTGAATTTAATCTTGTGCTAAATAAAACAAGCACAATACATAAGTAGTTTAGACAATAACAGCCAGTGTACTGAATACTGTATAATAAAAATAAAAAAATCATCAAATCAACTGTATTTATATATCACTTTTTAACAGGAAGTTCACAAAGTGGTTTGCAGGCAAACATAACATTAAAATGGCTTAAAGTCAAATTGCCATTTTAACTTTACTCATGGAGCATACAGTCCAATTAAAAAAAACTCAGTACAATAGGGAGAAATAAGCAGCAGCCACACACCCTATAACCCAGGGGTTCTTGACCTTTTTACATTTACAGACCCCCAGTGGATTGACCAATATGTCCCCATAGCCCCTTCACCCGACAAAATCATCACCACCTCCACCACAAGCATCACCATCAGTCCTATCTGGTATCAGTACGACTTCAAAAGATGTCAATAGCCTGGTGAGTAGCCTTGCCATCTCAATCCGTACTGAGAATGGTGATAGTTAATAATTTAATCTAACAACAACTTTTTTAAAAAAATTGTTCAGAGATCAAGTCCCATAACCCCATCTTTTGGTTCCCATACCACCAAGGTTAAGAGTCTCTGCTATAATCCAACTGCTATAACCCAGGGCTCAATCCTATCCTTCCCCAGCTCCCCGCATTACAGTCGTCCTGAAATGGATGCCACCGTATCCAGTGGGGCCAAAGAACTAGCCACAGGTCTCCTTGGGGTAAGGGAACATTGGTTCCCTTACACTGTGTTGAGCAGTGGTGGCCACAATGGAGACCCTTGTCAGCCTCCATGGCCGGTGTGTGTGTGTGTGTGTGTGTGTGTGTGTGTGTGTGTGTGTGTTTCAGGATTCAGCAGCAGACTCTGTCACCATTCCTGCCCCCTTCTGGGCCTGATCTCCTTGGGCCACCGGTCCCCCACCCATTTCCTCCCTGCTTTCCTCTTGCCTCTACCCCCTCAGGAAACCTCTCTGCTGGCCAACAGGGAAATGTACCACTGGCTGTATCTGTCGGGCATCCTCTCAGCACTGAAGCCCAGTGCTGATTGGCACTGGCCTCACCACCAGCCCAGCATCCTTATCCGGAGCTGGCAGTGAGGCTAGAGCATGAGCAGTAAAGCCTGATAGGATCAGGTTGCCCACCTCCCTCACTATTTCCAAAAGCCTTGCCACATAAAAGTGCCTTGAGTCCTCACTGAAACCCTCTACAGAGATGACATAGTTCTTCATGTCAAAGGGAGAAAATTCCACATTAGAGGCACCACCACACAAGAGGACTCTAGCCACAACTGCTATCAAGGATGGCACGTGAAGCGGGGGGCCCCCTCAGAAGATATTAGGGGGCAGTCCCAAGGCATACTTTGAAGGTCATACTTAAAAGGTATTCGAAGGTCAAAAACAGCTCCTTAAATTGGAATGAAACAGGCAGCCTATGAAGCCCCGCAGTAGCAGCTTGAGAGACGCTGCAATCCACACTTACCTGGGAGTAGGCCCCATTGATTATACTGGGCCTTGCTTCTGAGTAGGCTTGCATAGGATTGGGCTCAGAGTCAAACCGCCAACAATAGAACGTAAGAGTTCAAGATAAATGAGCTACACAGTAGAACAATAACTATATTAAGAAGATGAACCTTTTGGGTTACAGTAGCATCCTGAAAAGAAATGAAATGAAATCCTATTCATTAGCATGTATTTATGTACACAGGTCTTGTGTGTGGAGTCTGCCTTAAATGAGCTGACATTATTAGCAGAATTAAAAATAAAGCCCAAAATGGATGTGATCGGAATCCCAGAGCACACCTGTCATATGCAAATCCATAAACAAGCGACGAGCATGTTTGCTTCTCTGGCAGAAGCAGATGCTCAGGGGAAGGGAGCAAGGTAGCAAGTGCTCCTCTCGTTGACATTAGCACGCTGTTTGTGAACAGTGCACATTTCCTTTGTAGAGTATTTACATAGTTTAATGGAGTTTTCAAAGGTCAAAATCTGAGTCGCAGACATTTTGGAATTGTGAATCACTACATTTGTAATGTGGAATTCTTAATTAAAGAGCAAGCTCAGGGTGGCTTTCCAAGTACAATCTTCACTGCATGGTGTTCATCACAACACTCTGAGATTTATGGAGTTTTCAAGTTTTATTGAGAGCACAATCCTAGCCTGGAGTTAGGCTGGCACAGTTAGGCCCACAAAGTTTGGCTGGTACAAGGGCCACCGTAGAGCACATTTGGACCACTCTGAGTCAGGGAGCATGGCTCATGTCTGCATGCTGGCTTCTCTGATTCTGAGAGTGGTCCAAACATACTTTATGGTGTCCACTGTGCTGGCCAAACTTTACTGGCCTAACTCTACTGGCCTAACTCCCGCAGGGCCAGCTTTAAGCCCATGTGATCAATGTCGTCACATCGGGCCCTGCACTTCAGGGGCCCCCGCACTAGCAGGGTGAGCATATTGCCTGTGGCTGCAGCTGGGATCTCTATGGGCTGTAAGCCAATGGGGTGAGCAGAGCAGCTTTACCTTGGTCTCTCCCACCTGCCTCTGCCTCCGAACAGCCAAGATGGGCCACCTGGAAGCAGTTGGCGGTGATGTTATGATATCACCCCCAACTACTTCCACATGCCATGCTTTGCACATGGCACAAACAGCACTCTTCTTGGTGAGTGGGGGCCCCACAGGAAAAGCCCCACAGGAATGCCCCACATTGGGCCCCACTGCTGCTAGAGCCGGCCCTGAACTCCCGGTAAGGATTGCACTCTTTTTTCTCTATTTATGCACTGCCATTTCAAGTTCAAGGTGACAGACCTGGCTTTTATCTTCACAACAACCTTGTGAGGTGTGTCAGCTGGAGAGATGGGAACTACGCCAAGGTCACCCAGGTAGCTTCACGGCTGAGAAAGGATTTGAACCCAAGTCTTCCTGCTTTAAGGGCAACATGTGAACAACTGCACTATACTTGCTCTCTTTATCAGAAAGCAAATGTAACATTTTTTAAGAACGCAGATAAAACAAAATGACTATTGCAGCAACATGAAAAAAACCCTGAAAAATCTGAACATGCCACATGCGCATAGGCGCCGACTTTGTGGGTGCCAGGGGGCTGGAAGCCCTCCCAATAATTTTTTGTGTATCCCTTTCTCTCAATCTCCTTTCTTGTACCTTTCTCCCAATATCCGCCCCCCAAAGATCGGAGCACTCCCATGCCCATGCAACCCTCGGCTTGGTCCGTGGGTAAACCTACCCAAATTCTATTTGGCCTCTCCAGTTTGTTGCAGTGCTTTTTCATTGGTCACAAGGCTAATATGGGCCTTGGATTGTATTTTATTTCTTGTAGGTCCCGTCTGTCTCATTCTGATTGGATAAAGTGATTGGATTGGGAGAACACAGACAAGATTGTTAACTTTGCAGCCAGCTGGCCAGCAGCACTGAAAAAGCAGTCCTGCTTGTGTGCTCTGGCTAGGAGAGGGCTACTGGTTTTCTTTGCAAGAGATGGCAGGAATGCCAGAAGGCAAGGGAGAGATGGCGGGAGTGACAGAGGGCGAGCGAGAGATGGCGGGAGCGACAGAGGGTGAGCGAGAGATTTGAAGGTGACATTTTACTGCTGTGTGGGCGTGGCTACGTCAGTGTGTATGGATACACCAGGGGTCGTGGCTACAGGCACCCCCAATGTTGAACTCAAGTCGACTCCCCTGCACATGTGAATGGTGTGGAAGGAAGGGAACAGGAAGGGAGGGTGCTCAACAGAACCATTGCAGATTCTGGTAAGGCAGGTTTGAGTTGGAACCAACATTTACCTCACCAGGTCACATTAGTGATGCTGCTTCTTTGGTACAATAGTTAAGAACATAAGAACATAAGAAGAGCCCTGCTGGATCAGGCCAAAGGCCCATCTAGTCCAGCTTCCTGTATCTCACAGCGGCCCACCAGGTGCCCCAGGGAGGCATGAGACAACAAGATGCTTGCATCCTGTTGCCACTCCCTTGCACCCGGTACCAGTAGCCCACCACCTTTGTAAGGAGGTTGCACAATCCATCATTGCCTATAGCCCACGATGGACCTTTCCTCCAGAAATCCGTCCAATCCCCTCTTAAAGGCATCAAGACCAGATGCCATCACCACCTCCTGTGGCAAAGAGTAGTTGATTCATGGGATGGAGCAATGAAGTCTGGTGGCACTTTTGGTAAAAAGTTGGAGATTTTTAAAGAAATCTGTAGCATCTCCTTCCAGCTGCAGAAGCTAGAGGGAGCATCTTTCAGTACAGAATTATTCATGTCACTTTCTTTCTAATGTATTTTCAAATAGATACCTGCACAGATGCCCAATTCTCAGCCCCTGAACTCCACAGAGATCAAAATAACAACAGGACTGGATGGACAAGCTGGAAAAAAGTGGCTTATTCTTCCCAGAAGACTGGGAAGAGACTCACAGAAAAAAATAGTTTGTTCCCTCATTTCTGGCTGCTCAGGTTTAGCTTAAAACTTGTCAAGAAGGCTGTGCAGCAAGATGCCAGGCATAGACGCAAATCTGTCCCTTTCAGCCAATCAGCTGAAAATGCTTTCCCCGTACACAGCAGTCCGTAGTTTGGAGACCGCTAGTCTAAACACCGTGGTGGCGCAGCGGGTTAATCCGCTGCTGTTGGGCTTTCTGACTGGAAGGTTGGGAGTTCAAGACTGTGTGGCGGAGTGAGCTCCCATCGCTTGTCCCTGCTCCTGCCAACCTAGCAGTTCAAAAGCACCTAAATGCAAGTAGATAAATAGGGACCACTTCGGTGGGAAGGGAACGGCGTTCCGTGCGCTACGGCGTATAGTCATGCCGGCCACATGACCACGGAAGCTTGTCCTCAGACAAAACGCTGGCTCTACAGGCTTTGAAATGGAGATGAGCAGCGTCACGACTAGACCATTCAGTCATGGGGAAACCTTTACCTTTAGTCTGAACGAAGACTGAAACAACCCAAATTTCAATTAATCTTCGAAATGTTTTCTTAGCAGCACATTATTTTTAGACATCTTCATCCCTTGGTTCTGTCTCACATCAGCAGGAGCTGACCGCACATTTTCCAGTTTCCATTTAGCAGTTTGGCCTTGGAGAAAGTACTAAGGTACGTGAAAAATTAAGTACATTCACTAGCTGAATAGCAGCTCATCTCCAATAGGCTGAAACACATATAAATCCGCAAGACACAATCCTATCAGGCAAATTTATATTCTGTTTAGCCCAACAAGAACCATGTGTGTCCAGGAAAAAAATGCTTCATTGACCGCACAGGGGCAATAAAAGCAGCCGGTAGTCATGGGGTTCTTGTAACAAGTATTGCTTACAGATCTCTGCTGATTGTGAAATTATCTATGTTGAGAAAACTGGATGTACTTTAGACCAAGACTGGAAGAACATAAAACATGTAATATTGCTCTTACAAGGCACATAAAACCTTATTGGCGCTCGGATAAATATTTGCGCCTGAGTAATTTTACCGTGTTACAAACTCCAGAAATGGTTCTCAATGCAAGGATGCCTTCTTCACCTGTTTTAAAGCAGAGCAACACTTCACACCAAAGCCAAATCGGGAGTAACTCATCTGTTCACCAAAGCACTGCATTAAGCAGCAATTCTGTGCACATACACCTGTCTGTCCTCCCCTACATTGTCCAGTCAGTCTCCCCTGCCTGGGGAACTCACCAGTAACATCATGCTAGGCTGTTTTCAAAATATCTTTTGAATGAATATCTTCCTGCATTCTCTCTTGCTTCAGAATCAATCGTACAAGCCATTAATTCAGAAATAATTGAATGTTTCCAAAATAACCTCACCTGTGGGCAGCTGTAGAAACAGTACAGGACTCATTCAAAAGCGATCTTCCATGGCAAGCTTTTTCTTCCAGTGTTCTAAAAACAGAGGAGGAGGGGAGAATGATTGAACATTATCAATAACATAGCTGCAGAAGACAGGCATGAACAAACTTGCAGCAAGAAAGAGACAAATCATTCCAACAGAAAAAAGAAATTTCAATCTGAAAGAGGCCAATAGCCAATAAGCTTCCTTTGCCTAAATCAAGCTACCATCAGTAAGGAATGAGGACAGACAATCTGTGAACTAAAAAGCTTACTTGGACATTAGGGCTACAACCCTGTGCAGACTTTCCTGGGAATAGGCCCCACTGAAAACAACAGGACTTACTGAGTAGATGTATATAGGACTAGGTTTGAGTATATCTGTGCTTAAAAAGGATCAAATCATGAATTCTTACTAGATCCAAGATGAAGAATTGCTTTAATCTTACACATCTCTATATACTTGAGAATCCCACAAGTAGAAATAGAATCAATTTTTTCCAAGTAAGATTTTCACCTGAACATAGAATTCTTTAGAAACCAGCAGTTACAACTAAAGACATCCAGGATACAATAAAGCAATTCTAAAAGCGGGAAGAACTGGACAGGGATGGTTTCCCTGTTAAAAATGCAAATGATTTTGACCTAACCTATTATCAATGCAAAAGTGCAAAATGGAAATATTCCCTAATATGACAGGCCCTGACCATAAGTCCCTTAGGAATTTTGAGGTGGATG
>JAJKFI010038038.1:0-35314 GCA_029204185.1 Lerista edwardsae
TAATAATAATAATAATAATAATAATAATAATAATAATAATAATAATACTTGATTTATATACCGCCTTTCTTAGGTCACCAGATTTCTCTAATGACTATAACTCAAGGCGGTTTACATAGGCAGACTTTATTCAGAAACCCGAAGGTTTTTACAATTTTTACAGAAATGGTCTATCTTCCAAGAACTACACACATACAGATGGATCTTTCTGGATTTAGTCCTTCTTTCTGGCCACCCGTTTGTCTTCTTGCTGGCTGATAAGTAGCTTCCCTGCTCCCACCAGAGAAGCGGCTGAACTTCGGCACAACTCCCCCTCACACAAGGCAGCCGAAGCTCAGCTGTTAATCAGCTGCAATTAACGAAGTCTGCCACTCACAGAGACTTCCGGCTGTCCCGAACTGGCGACCTTCAGATCTTCAGCTCTTATCTTCAGATGAACGGTGACACTCCCAATGCCGTTTAAGTCCACATTCGGCCCCCATCGGCATGGGTGGTGGTGAGAAGGGGTGAAAAATAAAATGTCCAAAATCCCTGACATTAGTGTCAAATCCATAGTTTTCGGGGTCGCTAAGCTGATTCGTGACAGTCCCGATGACATTTAAGCCCAAGTGTAGTTGAATAGAACAAATAGAGCTCTGTAGAACCTTCTGGAAATTTTTAGATATCATTATGCCCCGGTCTTGGACTCCACTCAAATACTTGCCATGTTACCAGGCATAGTCACTGAATACAAGTCTATCGATACCATAGTACAGTGGTCTGGGAACAGGGGTAAATTACCCCAAATGGGGTAAAAATGAAATTCCTGGGGGTAATGGACAGTCATGCTGCCGAAACACAGCCGGGCATGCATTTGAATCTATATCATATGCATGTATATGAATCAAATCTAACTAAGCAGGTTAGATATGTACAATAAGAGTAAGATTTAAAAATATTTAAAGAACTTTCCTAACTCTCCCAAACCCTTTACAACTTCATATTTACATAGCATTAATTAAGCTCATTAATTAATCAAATAAAAAGCAATGGGTTCCAATATGTAATTTTTTTTCTTTTGTTCTGGCAGGGGGGTGGGGTGACATCGGCGTATCTAAATATATTTTGGGGTAAAAGGTAAAAAAGTTCCCTGACCCCTGCCATAGTAGATGCCTATGAGGTCGTCAATTTCCCATCAGACTTCCTAAACTCACTTGATCCGGCTGGATTGCCACCACATCGGCTTTTACTTAAAGTGGGATCTCCAATTATTTTACTACGGAACCTTGACTCACCAGAACTTTGCAAAGGCACAAGGCTGTGTGTCAAGAAGATGCTGGGTACTGTAATTGAAACGACTATCTTAACAGGAAAGGGAGAGGGTGAAACAGTTTTTATCCCACGGACAACACTCATTCTGACGGATCTCCCTTTTAATTTTAAGAGACTGCAATTTCCAGTGAGACTTGCGTTCTCGATCATGATCAACAAGTCACAGGGGCAGTCTATTAAGTACTGCGGAGTGGATCTGAGATTGCCATGTTTCTCCCACGGACTACTTTATGTTGCTTGATCAAGGGTGGGTTTGCCCAAGAATTTATTTATTCTTGCTCCTGGAGGTGAAACTAAAAATGTTGTTTATAATCAAGTTCTGAGTTAAAGTAATATTATAGTGAATTTGTAAAATATTTCACCTTATAATTTTTATACTGTACTTATCCTTTTAATTATCTGTATATAACATTACTTCGATTTCACACTATAGATAGAATTCATTCCTTTTCCTGTCTAATAGAAGCTTGGGATAAATAAATACCCGGGCAACGCCAGATAAGGACAAGCTAGTAATGGATAAATTTCAGTGGGAAACATTTAATTTTGTGCTTAACTGTACCACTAAAATCAACAGGCCTTAAAATTGCTTTACTTTGTCTCTATTATGGCCAATATCTATATAATCACTGATACAATGTGCTTAAAACTGGTTAATGTATGCAATGTATGTATGACAGATAATGTCCTGGTTAGAAGACTGTAAAGATGACTCCTAACATTTCTTCGCTTGTCTCCAGCCTTTCATCACAGTTTCATCACTGCTACCTACAGATTCCTGCAGAATTGTCTCCACTCTTCACACAAGTTTCCATAAAAAAAAATGAATGCTTTATATTCACAGACTCAGAGCGCAATCCTAAACTGGAGTTAGGCTGGCATAAACTAAGCCAGCAAAGCTTGGCTGGCACAAGGGCCATCATAAAAGGTATTTTGACTACTCTCTGAGTCAGGGGGGATGGCGCACGTCTGTGTGCTGGCCTCTCTGACTCCAAAAGTGGTCCAGACATACTTTACGGTGTCACACACACACACACACACACACACACACACACAGAGAGAGAGAGAGAGAGAGAGAGAAAGAGAGAGAGAGAGAGAGAGAGGGAGAGGGAGAGGGAGAGGGAGAGAGAGAGAGAGAGAGAGCACATTTTCATGAACCTTGTGTGTATGTACAGAATGAAGTCTCTGGGAACATGGGTTCTCGCCCTGCTGAGTCCTGGAATGCTTTGTTATGACCAAAAAGGTTGGTTCTTAGATTTATTTTAAGAGGGATGCATAAATCTGTTTCAGCTGTGCCAAATTTCTAGGTTACAAGAAGAAAAGGGGGATTGCAATGGCTTCACAAATCACAAAGCAGAGAAGTATTAACATATGGCATACATTAGCAAAAGAGCTATTGAAAGGAAGTAATATAAATTAGCCCAAGAGGCATCTAGATGGTTTTCCAAAGCACAGAGGCTAACATTCTTCTTGGTAACCATGAAGACCCTGTTCTCACTTGCAAACCTTCCCCCGCCTTCCCTATATCTCTGGTCCCTGTGCCACGGCCCCAGCTATTAAAATCTATTCCCATGCAATGGCTTGGCTTTTTACACATGACTGAAAAATGAATGGACACGAGGCAATAACATTCCTCCTTAATAAAAGATCAAATAAGCAGGGGGGAAGCATTTGCAACAAGCTGTGGTTCAAACTGTAAACAAGACAAGATGCTTCAAACATTTCTATGTGCAAATTGGAGCTGAAGGGTTGAAGAGAATTTTGTTTAAGAATGGAAAAAAAATTAAGTAGCCTCCTCCGCTTTAAATGTGCATCAGACAGAAAATACCACAAGATATTAGGCCAACCACAATGAGTAAACTGAGTGGGATTAATCTAGACAGACAGGCATCAATACTACTTTGTCTGGGCTGTCAGAGCAGGACATTGGAGAAGGAGGGGGTGGTAGTTTTACAATTGCATTAGATTTACACTGTTCTTTACTGTGTCTCCTCAATCTGGCAACTTCTGCCATTAAAACTCCAAGAATGCGCTGTGCAGCAACTACTGGGAGGGTGGCGGTGGCATGGTAAGTAATGCAGGTGCTGCAACATGCTGTGTAACATGCTTGTAAGTGATCCCTCCTAGCTGCTCCCATGTAAGTGGTTCCTCCCACACTGCATTGCCATTGCTCCCCAGAATGGCTCTGACAGCAAGTGGGAGGGGCTGCTTACATGGCACATTGTGGCACCTGCAATACTTAGCATGCTGCCCCCCCACAGCTACGCTACTGAAGGGTTGCAAGGAAATATACAACATTTCTGTCTGATTCAAGAAACAGTGTGTTTTCTCCATTCACAAAGTTGACAATTTAACCCAACTAGGGAAGAACTCAGAGCACAATCCTAAGCTGGAGTCGGGCCAGCAAAGTTAGACTGGCACAAGGGACCCTGTAAAGCAGTGTTATTCAAACTGTGGGTCGGGACCCACTTGGTGGATTGCGACCTGATGTCAGGTGGGTCGTGGAAAGCTGGGAGCAGCCATCTTGGAAACTGCAGAGCTTACTCTTGTTATACTCCTTTGGATGAGTGTTAACAGTTTGAATTTTAAAGTGAGGGTTTTTTTTAAAAAATGTTTTTAGTTCACTGTTTTTACATAATATTTTGTACTTATCTTGTTTTTTGACAGGGATATTTCATGGTTGAACAATTGCTGCAGTCCAAGAATGCCAATTTGCATTTCAGGAGTGTCATTTTATTATGCCACAATGACAGCACTTCTTGCTTGATAGTGTCATTTCTGGCCATGACCTCACTTCCAAGTTAATGACATCACTTCCGGTGAGTCCTGACACGGATGCCATTCTAAAAAGTGGGTCCTGATCTAAAATGTTTGAATACCACTGCTGTAAAGTATGTTTGGACCACTCTCAGCATCAGAGAGGTCAGCACACAGACGTGCGCCAACACCCCTGAGTCCAGGAGTGGTCCAAACCCTCCTTATGGTGGCCTTGGTGCCAGCCAAACTTTACTGGCCTACTGTGCCAGCCTAACTCCAGGTTAGGATTGCACCCTCAATCACGTCGATAGGGCACAACTTAATCACGCATTTCAGCCCCATCGACGGGAAGACTCAAGCATATTTTTAACTTTCTTCCAATGAAATCAGCAGGATTTAATCATGCTTACCATTGGTTGAATGTGGGTGTTAGTTGGTAATGATTACGGTGGTACTCTTTCCAGACATAGTAATTACCAGCATGGTGATGATTGTAGTCTAACAGCCCATTCCTAGGGTGCCAGGCCTCTGTAGGAGCTATGGTGCCAGAACAGTTACCGCTGCATCCTATGGGCACCACAGCAGCCATAGGAGGCACCTCGGGAGAAGGGGAGGTTCTTTTATAATATGTAAGACTTTTGGACAAGAACCTACAGTTACATTTAAAAAGGTAAAGGCTTCCCTGCGACCAAATGGTCTAATCATGACCAACTCTAGGGGCAGTGCTCATCTCCGTTTCTAAGCCAAAGAGCCAGTGTTTGTCCAAGGACAGTTTCCATGGTCATGTGGCCAGCATGACTACATGCCGAGGCACAAGGAACTATCATGGATGATGGATGTTAGGCCACCAGCAGAGATGAGTCACAGCAGGAATTCGCAGTCAAGGACGTCAAAAGCGAGATAGAAGGCTCGGAGAAACAGGCTTCCTTCACCAGACTTTATTTCAGCAACACAACGATACAGCATAACAACTCCTTCCAAAATGACCCACACCGACAGTGCCAGAGCTCTCTGGTTAAGTATTTTCTCACAACCAACCAGATTGCTCCAATTAGCCTAATTGTCTGAGTGGTTTCAGCTGTGCAATGAACACCGTTTGCTTTCCCAACCAAGTGGCACCTATTTATCTATTCACAATTTTTACGTGCTTTTTGGCAGGAGCTGCTAGGTTGGCAGGAGCTGGGACAAGCGACGGGAGCTCACTCCATCAGGTGGTCTCGAACTGCCAACCTTCCAGTCAGCAAGCTCAACAGCTCAGCAGTTTAACCAGCACCACCACCACGACCCTATAGTTTCATTCACAATGGCTCTATGAATCATTCTGTGAAATGTTGTTGAAAAACAAGATGTAAATATTAACAACAGTAAAAATGATGATAGCCTCTCAGAGTCTCATGGGAAAAGTCATGGAGCCAACTAGTAAAATCAGTTTTGTAGTTTTCTATGGTGCTTCAAGAACTACCCTAAAAATGCTGAAAATAATCCCTAGAAACATACCAACTTTGCTGTAAAAGCAGTGTGCGTCTACATACAGTGTGATGACTGTAACGGGCTAATTGGATAGTACACTTAAAAATACAGCAACCAATCAACATAGCCCTGGTGAATATGAGCCATGATTACAGAGAGGGGGAAAAACCCTACACTTCCTAATAAAAATAGAAAAAGTCCACCACTCACAACTCATACATAACCCTTGCAGCAAAAGTCCAATCTTCAACAAACGAAGCATAATTAAGAGGCATCAACATCTACAGACTGCAAACTGTAATCTCTCGTAGACTAAAACAAATAAACAACTTGTCCTCATCAGAAGCAGTAATGTATTTTGTCTGGCATTTATGAAAAATTATTCACTTAAAGGGAAATCTCCAATGAAATGTATTGTTTTGCTGCTGCAAAATAATAGTTTCAAATTTCAAAGGCTGACATTTTTATAAAGTCTCAGGAGAAAGTTTTGACAACTATGGAACACAGGACTCATACATCAAACTTTCTAGTTTCTGCTATACTCCTACTGTAATCAATTTTAGGGCCATTATCCCAGAATCTTTTTTTCAAGTTTCTCCAGAGGGTCATGTGAAATTGAGTAGGTGAAATTGTGTGATCTAGTCCAGTGTTTCCCAAACTGTGGGTTGGGACCCATCAGTGGGTCACAAGCCTATTTTTGGGGGGGTCACAAAACGTTTTTCAAATATGTTAAGAAAAACTTTGCGACCTCCTTACATTAGTAGTAGGCTATTTCAGAGTGCTGGGTGCAAGGGAGGGGCAACAGGATGCAAGCATCTTGTTGTCTCGTGACTCCCTGGGGCACCTGGTGGGCCGCTGTGAGATACAGGAAGCTGGACTAGATGGGCCTTTGGCCAGATCCAGCAGGGCTCTTCTTATGTTCTTAAGATTTACAGAAGAAAATCATTGGGTGGTATGAGATAATCGTCATATCCCCAAATTAAGAAGTCACATTTTCCAATTTTCTCTAATAATTTGCATTGCATAGATCATGTGTGACCCTAATTTCAGCCTTTTGTCTGGCTTGGAAGTTCCTAACTGCACATCTTGCTCTCCAGTTCAGCCTTCAGGGCACCCTGGAATGACTACAAAAGATTGGGGGGAAACAGTCTTTGAACTCCGTTTCCTGCCTTCCCTTCTCACTGTTGGAACAGGCCACGAGAAGGGCACACCAGCAGAGGCGGATCTACAGGGTGGGCAAAGCTCTAAGTGTTGCAAGAAGCCTTACCCTGTCATGTAAATCCCTCCTCTCCCTTGCTGCTGTAGCCAGTAAGCAACGCTAAGATGTTGCTTTTCCCTGTGAGGATTGGCTAAAACGGTGCAGGAGAGGAGTGATTTCCACTGCAAGGTAAGGCTTCTTGCAAAACTTACAGCTTCGCCCTCCCTTAGATCTGCCTCTGCACACCAGACCCAACAGGGGCTTGCCTCAGCAGTTCAACGACTGCCACCGCAGGCCCAGCAGCAGAGCAACAGGCACCACTGCATCTGCCAGCATCAGGGGCAACATCCTGCCCCTTCCTTCTTGTTTGCTGGTGGGCCAGTCCCACTGTGATCAGGGGAGAAGCCCAGCTGGGCGACTGACACCTGGAGTGAGAGGCATGATGCCAACTGTTGGCAGGTCCCTTAGAAGCAGAGGTAGCGAGTGTTCGCAGGATCAGGGACCTGAAGGGCTGTCAGTCTGGACCTATGCAGCCCAGCTGGGAGCAAGGGGTCAGGGAGGCTCCATATAACCCCAGGCTAGCCAGTGTTGAGGGCAGCCTGGAGGAGGCTGGCTAGCAGGTAGGATGGTGGCCAGCTAGTGAACCCAAGCAAGGCTGCAGGCAGGGAGGAGGGCCAGAGGGTGAAGAAACCCCCTCCTCCTGCCTACCTCTGAGGCTGCTTAGATCCCTCAGGAGGCTGGAGGGAGGCTGGCCACAACCTTCTCCAGCTCCATCTGTTAACTCTCATAACTTCTCATAATGACAGAGTCGATAGAGGGATGTTCTTTTCCTTCTCTCAAAACACCAGAACCAAACTAAAACTGAGGGTTGGGAGAGTTAAAACAGATAAAAGGAAGTACTTTTTTACCCAGCGGGTAGTTAATCTGTGGAACACTTTGCCACAGGAGGTGGTGATGGCATCTGGTCTAGACGCCTTTAAGAGGGGATTGGATGGATTTGTGGAAGGAAAGTCCATTTTGGGCTATAGGCAATGATGGGTTGTAACCTCCTTACATTAGTAGTAGGCTACTTCAGAGTACTGGGTGTAAGGGAATGGCAATAGGACCCAAGCATCTTGTTGTCTCATGCCTCCCTGGGGCACCTGGTGGGGCCGCTGTGAGATACAGGAAGCTGGACTAGATGGGCCTTTGGCCTGATCCAGCAGGGCTCTTCTTATGTTCCCAATGTCAGCTACTCCAGGGGTAGCTGCCCCTTTCCCGGCAGTACCAACATTAATTAATGATTTATTATTTCCAAAGCAACTATTTCTCTCTCTCTCTCTCTCTCTCTCTCTCTCTCTCTCTCTTTTTGCCTAGTGGGTTGCAACAGGTTGTCATTTTAAAAAACGTATCCTGGTGCTAAAAGGTTTGGGAAGCACAGGTCAAGTCTGCTTCACCACTCCATTGACCAGTATGAGACTAGGATTCACCATTACAGATTAATTAATAGAGCAAAAAGAGTGCCTTAGTACAGCGCCTTCTTCGAGGCTTCTCTCCTCTTTACATGACACCTGTATATTTACTAAGGTGATCATACTGAATCAGGAGTACCCCATAATCGCACTAAAGATCAAGCTGTTGCTGTTGCTGACAGGCTGGCTGGTTTTTACATCCTCTTTTATGATCCACGGGGTGAGCTGTTTTATATTTTTAATTGTTTTAATATTGTTTTAAATATTGTTTTTAACTTCACATACAATTTTATTGTATTTTAGTTGTTGTAAGCCGCCTTGGGTGCCTTCGGGCAGAAAGGCAGGGTATAAATTAAATAATAAATAATACTGTCCAAAGCCTGAACACTAACGGATGGGTGCATGGATGGACAAAGAGAAAGGCGGATGGGCAGGGATTGATTAGATAATCTGTTTGTGCTGTGCTAATCTGAAAAACCCCTTGTGCGGAAGAGGACAGGGCAAAGAAATTGACCAAGAGAAGTGACCAAATGTTCTCTTCCTCACAATGAGGTAATGCAGGTCGTACTTATTTTTAAGCATGACCCAGTTCTGAGCTCGCAGTCAGCGTCTCTGTCCAAGCAATTAGGAAAAGCGGTTATCTTTTAGGCATAAAAGCATTCTGACATGCCACATCACAGCAGGCACAGAAAAATGCCACAGGGAATTCCCCCCTCCTTGTATTTCCTGCAAAAGACTTAGGGGGAGGGAAAGCTTGTATGCCTCCATAATCATGCTTTGCTTTCTAGGGAGTGAAATTACAACAATCCCTTTACACAGAGCAAATGAAAATGTCCCTAAAGGACAAGGAAGGGCTCAGCGAACACAAGAGCTGGTGAAAGGAGAGAGCGGAATACAATCAAGCACCAGACCTCCTAAAACCGTCCATACAATCAACTGTCATGAGCAGATATTCCTCCATGAATGAGGCTAAAAGCACTGACAATCAACAGAGGTGCCATTTTAGATTTTTATTTATTTATTTGAAAGGTTTATACTGTGCCTCCCCTGACAATGGGGCGCTCAGGGGAGAGAGTATCTTGAGGACAGATGGTAAAATCGAGGGCCAAGATTCAAAATGGTTGAAGGTGACATTCAATAATAAACTGAGAGGCAGGGACAGTGAAAAAGTTGGGGAAGATTGATGGCACTACAAATGGAGGGGTTTCATGAGCATCCATGTTTAGTTATTTAGAGCACAATCCTCACCTGGAGTTAGGCTGGCACAGTTAAGCCACGCACAAGGACCACTGTAAAGCACGTTTGGACTCAGAGAGTGCTCAGAGTCAGGGAGGATGGCTCACGTCTGTGTGCTGGCCTCTCTGACTCCGAGAGTGGTCCAAACATATTTTACAGTGCCCTTGTGCCGGCCAAACTTTGCCAGCCTAACTATGCCAGCCTAACTCCAGGTTAGGATTGCACCCTTAGTATAGGTCCACACAACACATCTGAAAGCACTTTCAAGCCAATTTAATTACCATGGCTCCCGACCAGAAGAAAAGGTTTAGGACAGAGGTTCCCAAACTGTGCATCGCAATGCCCTGGTACGTCAAGAGGTGCTCACTGTGGTGTTGTGGGATGCCTGCCATCCAGCAGGGAGACTAAGATGTGACCCTGCAAATGGTGGCAGGAGGCTTGGCATGGCAGGCAGAGCTGCTGCATGTGGTTTTCGCATGTTTAGAAAAGCCTTCCCACCTGCCCAAAGCCTCTTACTGGCATTTGTGGGGACACTGCAGGCCTCCAGACTCAGAAGTGAATGGTGGCAACATCATCATGTGATGTGCAGAGGCAGATCTAAGGGAGGGCAAAGCTCTAAGTTTTGCAAGAAGCCTTACCTTGCAGTGGAAATCACTCCTCTCCTGCACCGTTTTAGCCAATCTTCACAGGGAAAAGCAACATCTTGGCGTTGCTTACTGGCTACAGCAGCAAGGGAGAGGAGGGATTTACATGACAGGGTAAGGCTTCTTGCAACACTTAGAGCTTTGCCCTCCCTGTAGATCCACCTCTGGTGATGTGAAACATGTCTTCAGTATTCACTTCTGGGTTCTGAAGGCTGTGGAAGGGAGTTGCTGGTTGTGTAAGTTTGAAAAGCACTAGTTTAGGGGACTAGCACCTCTAACAAATAATTTCCAGTTCCTTCTTGAAATTAAATTAAAATCCCCAGTGTTCTTTGGGCAGAAGCGTGAAAGTTAAACCAGTTTCAAATATGTTTTAATTTGCAGTGTTGATGTTGGACTGATTGTGCATCCGATTTAAAACAAAGCTGTTACTCTGGTGTGTGAGCGGGTGGGGCGTGGACAGCAGTTTCTTTATTTTACAGGCAATTTAATTAGGCTCCAGTCTGTGAAAGACAACCTGTTATTTTTGCCCATGGAAAGTGAATGGAAGTTATAATGGGCATTCTTCCAGCAAGAGCAGCGATCACACATTAGGAACAGGAGTTTGGTATCTAAGCCTGGAAATCTCATATCTCCTGCTGGTTAATGTCAATTTCATTTGTCTTTCCCTAGAACTGCATTTCCAGAATAATACATTGCTCTACACTTATTCAAAGCACTTGCAATAGCAGAGCTATGGTGAGCTATTAAAATAACATTCCTACTTTCATAGATACCTATAAGTCAATTTTCTTTCCAAATATACAAATATAGACAAATATACAGAGTTTGCATAAACAGGTGCAAGAACCACTGTATTCAGAAGTGCCAGCCTGACACTAGTTTTACTGAGCAACAAGTCAATACGGTAACAGCAGGATCTGAAGCTACCCCACTTATTGCACAGCTATTGTGTTTGCCACCAGCCTTCTCGACACAAGAAGATGTGCAGCATCTGTCCCAGTTCATTTTCTTGAGCCATCTGGATTGTAATGCATCTCTTGAGCTCCTTACTGCAGAGGTGTATAATGTGGCAAGATCACTTTCCTCCATTTCTCTGTTTGTTTCCTGCTATACCTCACCAGATAGTGCACTGAATAACCTGCGTGCAGAAGAACAAGCTTACAGCACAAGCCTATAGATGTCTACCCAGAAGGAAGCTGCTTTGTGTTCAATGGGCCTTACTCCCAGGTAAGTGTGTATTGTGGGCCCTCCTTATCCACGGGCTAAGCATCTACAGATTTAAGAGTCTGCGGGTGTTGAGTCCTTGCCACAGAGGGCCTTGGACTGGAGGACACTTCTGGTTCATACCTGCAACTTCCAGTCACACTTGGAGGTGTTCTGGAGGCCTGCCTGTATCTCAGAACACCTTCCAGATGGGACTGGAAGTCACCATTGTGAACCAAAAATGGCTTCTGACCACACCTGGAAGGCTTCTGAAGAGGCTGGGAGACCGTACATGACCTTCAGAGGACTGGGCAGGCCTCTAGGTACATTTTACAGCACCACACCAGCACACACACACACACACACACACACACACACACACACACCGTGGATGTCATTATCCGTGGGTTAAAACCCACGGATGGTGGTGGTCCTGGAATGGAACCCCATGGACACCAAGGGCCCACTATATAGGACTGCAGCCTTACCGTAAGACTAGTGAAAAGCCTACCCAACAGTGGGAACAGGTATAACATGGTTATAAGGATGGATTGCACCTAAGTAGGTGCCCATATTGATTCTTGACAATTCGTTGCCAAGCACGTTAAAAACTGTAGCCTTTGCCCCTTTCTTCAATGTTGGTGGCTAGGCATGCAAATAGATCTGAGATGAGCATGGGAATTAGCACAGCAAATGCAGATGTCACAAAGACAGAAACTCCTCTATATATTTCTGAAGGGGGACTGCCATGGGGTGAAAAGGTTAAAAGTTGCAGATTCCTCTAGAACAGTCCATTGCCTCCTTCACCTCAACTGTTGATGAAGTGGTTCAGACAGAGAAAGTGTACAGGCTCACAGAGGCACGATTATAGAAGGAAGCGAACATCATCAGACATGCAAGCAATGCCTGTGTGCATCAGAACAGGTCAAGGATAGCCACACATAGAGAACAGGCAGCCACTCCTACAGTATTTTGGTTTTCCTAGGTTCAAACACACTGCAATATGGGTGATATATTGTCCTTATAGTCAATTGGTGGAGACATAAAATGTTTTCTTTTATTTCATGTTTTCCCTCGTGCAAGGTCAACTGCAGACTAGCTGGCACATACCCTGAGGATATGTCTTACTCCATCCTCTTGTCATCCTTTCTTCTTCTAAGTTATTTTCCCAGCAGCCATTTAAGCAAGGAAATCTGGGTGAATCCAGTAAGCCCCGCTGGCTTTCATTGGTTTTTAGCTTTTATTTGCATTTCTGAGCTGTGGCATTCATTTCCCTGGAGCTATCTGACCAAATGACCTTTGTGCTTGCAAAGATTCCTTGCCTGCCTCATTGCTAGGCTCTTCATTCTTTGGTGTGTTCCCACCCCCCACATCCCACAATGCTGATGTAGCCAGGCCATGACTCTGTGATTCGACTTTTGAGCATTTAAAATATTCCTGTACAAGCCCTTCCGTTAGGTTCATCCTAATTGTTTTTGTGCAAAACACACACACACACAACATCAGATGAGGAATGATTCTTTCCTCTAGTCTTGTGTGTAGCTCAACAGCCAAGGATACTTCACTGGGCACCAAAGTCTAAATGCTCATTCAATAGCTTTGGTGGCCAAGTGGCTATTAGTGACATGACTCACATGCTACACTGAGGGCTAGAGAAAACACAAGAAAGATGGTTGAGTTTCTGCAGCTGGTTTGTGGATGCTTGTGGATCATCTGTTCAACACACATACTTTGTAAACAAATAAGGACATAATCCTAAGGGGCGTGTGCTGCATCCTGCACTTGGGGGGGCAGTAATTGAAGTAAGGGAATGTTTGTTCTCTTACCTCAGAGCTGCCTTTACCCCAGTGATGAAAGTTGGTTAGGATTGCACCCTAAGACAATACAAAAAACCTAGAAGGTTCTGATCCTATATATGCAGTGATGCAAAAATGCATCTGGCCTTCCTGCTGGCACACCTTTGTGTGACATCAGAGTGTTTTTTGCAACTGCCACAAGGTGGAATGCTCGTTCCATGAGTATTAAAGTCCAATAGGACTGGGCTGGAAGTCTCCTACTTTCTCTCTCCCTCCTCATAAGGAAACTGATCCTGTACCACTCAGAGAGCTGGGTGGGACAACATAATACATCAAATAGACACCCCAAGTAGGATAATAGCTGTATTTGCCAACAGAAGCTCTGGGAGATTTTTCTTATATTTGTAAATCTTATTTGCATCTCCCTGTGTTTGGTAGGGGGAAAAAAACTATTCGCGTTTTCCAAGTTGATATGATAAGCTTCTTCCATTTAAGCAGAACAAGAAAGGGAGAAAACAGAGCTCCAAATAAAATTAATATTTTAATTTTGAGTCTGGCTGCGTGGAAGAACTACCATCTTTGAAGCCTGGAAAGACACCTGGAAAGACAGTTTGAGCCAGCCAGACAGAGATGAGTCTCTCCAGCTGGTGAGAGGAGCAGAGATTATGACACCTCCAGTTAGAATGGAGGAGTGTCTGTCAAGCCAGGCATGGGAGTGTGAGCAGGCAGAGAGATGCCAGACTGTGAAGGAGACCACCTGGACTGTAGCATTCTTGAAAGATAGAATTTGTGATTATAACAACCCCTATATGGGGTTAAGAAAAGCCTGCCCATGTAAATTGCCTTGATTAAAGACAGAGGAGAAATCCAATGATCAGAAAGGTGGTATATAAATACTGGCATCCTCATCATCATTGATAGCGCATTCTAATATCTAGGAAGACACATGATATCCACCAAACAAATGCAATAAGTGTCAAGCTCTGGTGTTGGGAAACAACTAAATTTAACTTAGAACAAAGCACTACATTCATAAATATCAGAAATTTGCTCTAGCTGGTAAATATACTTATTCGCAAAACCATCTGGGTATGTTGTGGCTGTGGCAATGTGAGGGAATACCAACTATTATTCTCGAGGGAAGGAATCCACAGTGGTGCATGTCCACAGCTGTGCACAGGTTTCATCATGTATCAAAGCAAAGCTGGCTCTAACGAGTCCAGGACAGCAAGCAGCAGAGAGATGGCAGAAGGTGTTGTTGTTGTTAGTACAGTGGGCCTTTGGTATCTGTGGGGGATTTAATTAGTTCTAGGACCGCACCTCCTGCCTAATTCTGTGCAGAATTAAATCCGCGGCTGGGGGGATCTCAGAGAACCTCCCAGGTGGACCCGAAAGTAGCTGGCACGGCACCCACTTATACTGAAATCCACAGGTTTCAAACCCACTGTAGGGCCCACTCAGTGGTGTTATTCTACTGGAACGCTGGGCGGGACATCCGGGTGATCGACAGCCTGCCCGTTGCGTTCTGCAGCGTTACGCCATTTACGTAACCAATTACGCCGCTTGCATACGTTACGCAAACGGTGTAATGCTGCGGAACGCAACGGGCGGGCTGTCGATCACCCGGATGTCCCGCCCAGCGTTCCGGCAGCATAACACCACTGGGCCCACTGTATTATTGGGGGGAAAATCCTAACCTGGAGTTAGGCCGGCACAGTTAGGCCGGCACAAGGGACACCGTAAAGTATGTTTGGACCACTCTCGGAGTCAGAGAGGCCAGCACACAGACATGCACCATCCTCTCTGACTGGTCCAAACATACTTTACGGAGTCCCTTGGGTTGGCCAAACTTTGCTGGCCTAACTGTGTTGGCCTAACTATAGGTTAAGATAGCACCCTTATTTATACAGGGGGCCCACATTATCCGTGGGGTCAACATCCTTGGATTTCACTATCTGCAGATGCCAAGCCAGCCCCGCTCCCAAGCCCTCCAAACCCAACTGGAAGCCCGACCAGAGCAGTTCCAAGCATCCTCCCACAGCTTCTGCAGGCTTCAGAATGAAGCCCAGAGCTATTTAAAGGCAACTTCCGGTTTTCGGTGAAATGGCAGGAAATAGGGCGGGAGGAGTTCAGTCCAGCAGCACATGACAGCATCCCAAGGCCCTAGTAGGCCTAAATTAATTTTTGCTAACCCACCCATAGTTCATGCTTCTCGCCAACTGGTGTTTGCTGCAAGCATGCATTTGAAGCTTTAACATTCGTCTTCCAAACACAGCGATTTAGGGTCCAACCCTAGCCAACATTCCAGCTCTGATGCAGCCATACCAACAGGACGTGAGCTGCATCCAGCGGTGAGGGGCAGTCGCATAGGCCTCTTCAACGTAAGTGACTGCACTGCAGCTGCATCAGTACTGGAAAACGGGTTAGGATTGGGCCCTTAAAAGACTAACAACACAGCCCAATCCTATCCATTACCCACCCACCCCATCCAATGCAGAACTGCCAAAATAGCTACTGACTCATCCTATGATATGGGGACGTGGTGGCGCAGCGAGTTAATCTGCTGTTGCTGGGCTTTTGACCGCAAGGTTGGGAGTTCGAGACTGCGTGACGGAGTGAGCTCCCATTGTTTGTCCCAGCTCCTGCCAACCTAGCAGTTCGAAAGCACCTAAAATGCAAGTAGATAAATAGGGACCACTTTGGTGGGAAGGTAATGGCGTTCCGTGGAGTCATGCTGGCCACATGACCACGGAAGCATGCCCTCGGACAAAAACGCCGGCTCTACAGGCTTTGAAACGGAGATGAGCACCGCCCCCTACAGTCGGTCACGACTAGACCATTCGGTCGTGGGGAAACCTTTACCTTTACCTTACATCCTATGATGGGGGCAGTCCAGACAGTCTTCTCTGGGTAGGGGTGCCTTTGTTCCCTTACCTGGGGGTAAGCCTCCATAGCACAGAGAGATCTACTTGGACCTGCATAAGCTAAATACCTGGTGCAGGTTGATGTGAAGTTGTGCTACAGGACCAGGTCCAGGAAGGGGACAGAAGATCGGTGGCACCAGCACAGCCAATCCTGCCTTCTCCCAGTCAAAAATCTACCTATCTCTGCTCTCTCATGGCCCTCCTCTGTTTTGCCCCTTCCTGTTCCATCCTGACCTCCTGCCTCTCCCACTGGCAAACGGCAGAAGTGCTGGAGCAAGCAGGAATGCGCAGGTCTTTCCACCGTGCACCAAGCGGTGCACTCTCAAAGCACCTTTTGTGACTGGCGCGGACTGCTTTATGTCATTCAGTGCCAGCTCAGAAGATGAGCTGCCACTGGGTGGAGCACATTGGACTGGGCTCTAAAGCAGCATTCTCCCAGCTGAAGTCAAGTAACAGGAACTAACACAGCGGTGTTATGCTGCCAGAACTCTGGGCGGGACATCCGGGTGATCGACAGCCCCCCCGTCGCGTTCTGCAGCGTTACGCCGTTTGCGTAACGTACGCAAGTGGCGTAATTGGTTACGCAAATGGCGTAACGCTCCGGAACGCGATGGGCGGGCTGTCGATCACCCGGATGTCCCGCCCAGTGTTCCGGCAGCATAACACCGCTGAACTAAAATCCACGGCAAAAAGCAAGGACAATAGTATAAATCAGGGGGTCTTAAAATACAGCCCAGGGGCCACATCCGGCCTACCACAAGATTTTATCTGGCCTCTGATTTTTTTTCATCAGAGCATTTGCTAATTTTTTTTCATCAGAGCATTTTACACATTACATATCATTTCTCAGTTTAAGCACAGCTTTGTTTCTTTGTAATTGTCACATTTTTTCTTTTTTCTGAATTATATGCTGACGACAAAAAAATCCAAGTAAAACGTATTCATTAATGTAAATTTCATTCATTCATTTACAAAAGTGATTTTTTTTGGCATGCAAAAAAGTGTTAAATATATGATTTGACCCTTGTACTAAAAAGTTTGGAGACCTCTGGATAAATGCTTGTGATTCAACTAGCATGCACACATATTCAACTAGCGCATGCACACACACACACACACACACACACACACACACACACAGTGTTTATAAAACTGACATGAAAAGAAATGAAACATCACTTATGCATAACCGTTAGATAAAGAGAAGAAGAAAGTTGGTTGCTGAACAAGCCTTTCATGTGTAAAGGGCTAACGGTAAAAGGCAGCAGAGAAATAATAAAACAACTAATGCAAAAAATTAATCCAAGGCAGGGAAATGATTTGAATAAATCAATTTTCCTCTGCATTAAGAAAAAAGATGCTCACTGTCTGGAAAGGATTAGCTGAATGCAGCCAAGAAGATTCTGGAGAAATATACTTTGTAAACCAAACATGTATTAAGCACGTTTGGTTTAAGCAAAAAGAATAAAGAATAGGAAAAAGCATAAAGAATAGGAACGGGGAAAAGATGCAAGAAGAGACAGAATCTGCTGGCTCTCAATAAATAAAATGAATGAAAAGGAAGCAAAACACCTTGCATGAATTCAGTGCACAAAACAGAACATAAGGAGATGTTTAGCACAAGAGAGCAAAGTAAGAAAGAAGACAGGCATTTATAGTCGGGCTGCTCTAGAATAAATCTTACTGCACTCAGTTTGCACATCCCTTGAGACCGCTGTACTTTGGAAAGGCATTGTTGCTTCAAGTTTCTACATTTACAATATGTCAGCTCCAAATGGAACTCCAGCAGATATGCTACATAAGTGCGCAAAACACTGGGAAATTTTTATTGCATGACTAGCAGTGATATGCAGATGCAAAAACATTAAGTACATTTCTATTCATGATTTTCTTTCAGTCCACAACCTTATGTTACAAATCTGTGCAATTAGCATGAACAAACTCTAGCTCAGTGGTGTCAAATATAAGGCTTGTGGACTGGATGCACACACATCCTGAGCAAACCATTTCTTTGGCTCTTGTTATGCTTGGGCCCTTCCAGCATAATTGTGTCATATCTCTCTCATATCTTGAAACTATAAACAAGATTTGCACATTTTCTCTTTCGTCATTTGCAACTAATGAGTTTCTACATGGGAACAAATTTCAACTGCTTAATGACATCACTTCCTGCTTAATTATGTCATTTCTGGACCTCAGCAGGTGCCATGAATGCTGTTTGGCCCACTATATAAAATGAGTGAGACACACGAGCTCAGCTGTTTTCAATCAGTGTGCCCTGGCACATTGGTGTGCCACAAATGGTTTGCAGGTGTGCCATGGGAGCAGTGGCGTCTCTACAGGGAGGGCAGAGCTCTAAGTTTTGCAAGAAGCTTTACCTTGCAGGGGAAATCACTCCTCTCCTGCACCGTTTTAGCCAATCCTCACAGGGAACAGCAACATCTTGGTGTTGCTTACTGGCTACAGCAGCAAGGGAGAGGAGGGATTTACATGACAGGGTAAGGCTCCGTGCAAAACTTAGAGCTCTGCCCTCCCTGTAGAGACGCCACTGCGTGGGAGTTTCAGGAAGGGTCATTTATTAGTAGGGCCATGGGGGTGTGAGCCCTCCAAAAGCCGTGTGATCTGTCTTGTCACTTGTCAAAAAAAGTATAGTGTGCCTTGACAATTTTAACACCTTGTCAATGTGCGGCAAGATGAAAAGGTTAAAAATAGTTGCTCTAACATGACTTGGTAACATTATGATGCTTGCTTTTCCTGAGGGTGCAACCTAACTTGCACCACAACAGCAAGGTTGGCGGGCCTGTGCCATATTTAGCACAAGCTAGGAGGCCACTGGACCCTCCTTGGGGTAAGGGCACCTTTGTGCCCTTGCCCCGGGGTAAACGCCAGCTGCCCCAATGGGCTTGCTCGGATGTGCGCCTGCTGTTTAGCTCTGAGCCAGCCGTGCGGCCCGAATTGGGGCTGCACTACCTGGGGACGGAGGCTTGGATGTGGTTTAACTCGGACTTAACTCAGCTGTTTTCACAGAACTTTTTTTTTTGCCATGAAATTACCTTGTCGAGCCATCTGCATCACACAAAGCTATCCTGAAATGCATTTCCTGCAATTCAAATCATTTTCAAAAGGCTCCCATTCATCTTCTTCCTTTTTTGCTAGAAACGAGTCTAACATTCAACCCCACTCACCCCAAGAATGCCGGCTGCCGGATGGTAATTTAAGTGCTGTGTGTTTCATTTCCTGTTTCTAACTGAACCAAGCAGTTTTTTTTTTTAAGTTCTTTCCTAACCCTTCTGATTTAACCCTTTATGGCAGCCAACATTGCTGGAAACCTTTCATTTAGAAATCTCAGCTTAGCAATGAACTACCTAGCTGTCCTTATGAAAATCACGAATTGGACAAGTACGATATAGGTTAAAATGTTGTAAGAGTTACTAAGATAATACATGTCAAGTTCTTTGATTTAGGAAAAGTGATTGGGAAATACAAAATATTATTGCCCTATGCAGTCTCTTTTTTTTGTCACTGAAGGCTATGAGGGAAACAAAGCCACTGATTTTTAGACAGAAAAGAATTCAGTCGAAAATTCAGTCAAAACTTTATCAATGGAGCAAGGCTGGAAAAATATGACAAAGGGCCAAAGGCATACATAGTAACTATGCATTCAACATTCCTGCCAGTGCCATCTTTGCTCAAATGAATTTTGATAGATTTTTGTAGAGCATCAAATCCCTGCATAACTTGCTTGACAAGACACTAGTTCAAGATAAATGTACACACACCCCTATCATGCAACTTTCAAATATCTAAACAACTATATTCTTATAGTCTGCCTGCAGTTTCAGTGGTCTGAGCTGTCTGTAGCTAGAAGTCGGTTCAAGCCCAAATTTCTCTCTGGTTGCAAATTTTCTGTAAATATTTTTATTAAGGCAATTATTTTTTGTATGGAGGGGCAATCATTTGAACCCCCACGTGTAAACCGAAATGGCATAGCTCAGACCCAGTTTTACGACCCGAGTGAGAACTGGGCTTCAAATGCACATCATTGCCACATATCCCCTTGTGTCTCAATGGCTGTGCTGCAAATGCAATGGGATGTTCAGCCGACATACAGTATATGTAGGTCATTCCTCCCGCCTATGGAAGCTCAGTCATCTCAGAGATGGTGCGTGACAGCTACTTAACACTGAAGCTTTAGGACATGGAAGCTTTAGGACACAGACTGACAGCAGAGGCCACAGAAGCACTAGGGGCATAAAAGGAGTTGAAACTGGGCTAGGATATTATGAATGATGATTCCTCCTTGACTTGAAAAAGTACGCTGTGAGGTTATTAATGATTTCGTTTTCTCAACTGACATCATTATACTCAAGCGTAATAACAATAACGATGAAACATCAGTCCCACAAGGAGAAGCGCCCACTTCCTGCAACAGCCTGGGATCTCCTTCCCAGGTCTCCTGTCCACACACTGATCCATCTTGATCCTGCTTAGCTCGTCAAGCGAGAGAGGATCAAAACCCACAAGGAAGCAGACTAATGGAGATTCCATTAATTAAATTAAAAACCTCTTTTGCTGGATAGAGCAAAAAAAAAAAAAATTAGTGCTGCGGCAAGCCTCCAAATCTGCAGATGCAATTGATTACCTGCACGAGGAGTTCCAACTTCCTGTCATCCAGGAGGTGAACTTGACAGCGGCGGCCCTCTGTCATCTAGAAGAACAAGGGGGGGTGGGGGGGGAGAGAGAGAGATTTTCAGCAGAGGCTTAATTCACAGGCTTGGCAAACGTTGCGAGCTGCTGTTAACATGCTGAAGTCTTTTGCTGCTCCAAACACCCATCACAGCAAAAAGGATTTCCCATTCACTGTTTTGCTTTCCCTGGCACTGGGAAAAAGGAAAGATTGGAAGAAGAACACAAAACATTTTTTTTTCCCTTCAAAATGTCACTCCAACTGCTGTTGTGGAACAGCACAGGCTGCCTCCACTTTGACTCAGCCCTAAGAACGGGGGCTCCTCCAGTGGGAAGAGAGAGTTAATGAAAGAGGCCGGGGCTCTTGAAACAGGATGAATGGGAAGAAACGTGGCATCAGTATGACGCAGGGTCCCCGTGGTCTTTGCAGCTTTTGTACTTCACTAAGGCAGTTAGAACCTAGCAGTTCGAAAGCACGTAAAAATGCAGGTAGATAAATAGGGACCACTTCGGTGGGAAGGTAATGGTGTTTAATGCGCTATGGCGTATAGTCATGCCAGCCAAATGACCACGGAAGCTTGTCCTTGGATAAATGCCGGCTCTTCGGCTTAGAAACGGAGATGAGCACCGCCCCCTACAGTCGTTCATGACCAGCGGCGGCATTCAGCCGGTACACTGGGCGGGACTTACCTTTGAGCGGCAGTCCGCCCGTTGCGTGCCGCCGCGTTCTGCTGCTTTCCGCTGCCGGGGCAGGCGGGAAAGCGGCAGAACGCGGCGTGATGCAACGGGCGGACTGCCGCTCAAAGGTAAGTCCCGCCCAGCGTACTGGCTGAATACCGCCGCTGGTCACGACTAGACCAGCTGGTCGTGGGGAAACCTTTACCTTTTAAGGCAAGAGCAAGAGCAATGCATGCTGATTTTGCCTTGAGACAGTGCAGCTGAACATAGTGGGGGACAACAACTCTGGGAAGCTGCAGAGCTTAGAGGAGGCTGCACACAGCCAAGGTCTGCATCCACTGCAGAAGAGCCTGGCTGACTTATTGACACCCCAGTGACTACTCTTGCATCAGCCAGCTCACCTCTGCTTTGTTCACAAGCACCAGATTCTCCCCAAAGCAATTATTCAGTTACTGTTAACATTTAACAATTTAACAGGGCAGGAGATGTGGACTGATGGTTGAGCTGCTGGTACTGCCTGAAGCTAAGCAGGAAAATCTGTGGTTTGCTTTTGGATGGGAGACGAATGCCAGGCTGTGACAAGCTGCAGTACCAGTGGTGGCGGAACAGAGTCGCTGTGGAGCTGATTAGCTCACTGCAAGTGAGAGTTGCAGAGGAGGCCAGCTGGCAAAGAAGGGAATACGACATTGAGGACCTGTCCAGGCTTGACTTGCAATTGCCTGCTGAGGCTTGATGGCAGGCAGCCAAAGGAGAGAACCACACAGTGAAGGCAACATCTGGGCCTGAGGATTGGCAGATCACAAGAATACTGTGTAAAAACCCCACTGAAAAAAATGGTGGTTTAGACTAGCCTGCTCATGTAAGCCGCCTTGGGCATTTGCTTCGGCATGGGAAAGGCGGGGTATAAATTCTTCAAATAAATAAATAAATAAATTATATTCCTTCAAGAAGCTCAAGTCAGGGAACACAGTGATATTATCCTGTTTTTATCTTCAAAACCATCCTGTGAGATAGGTTGGACTGGGGGGAGGGCGACTTGTCCAGGGATAGCTATCAAGCTTAATGGCTAAATGTGTAGCGCAAGACTCCAGCTCAGTGGTTCTTAAGCTCTGTAACAATTGGGGTGGGTCTTTCAAACTTGTCAACAGGCAGGCCTAGGCTATTCTACATTGGGAGAGTAACAGGTAGCCAGGCTCTGGGTGTAATCTGTGTATTTACACATCTGGAACAATTCCAAATGGAGCGATTCTGTGCACAGCGAGGTTTGGCTGCGCAATACATTGGACTGGGCAGCAGTGCTGGGGTGTGTGGTGAAACTGCCCTGCCCCCGGCGCACTGCAAGCCGACTACGGCTCTGGTTTGGGTTTCTAGCAAAAGTCGATGCTTGCAGTAGCAGGCCAGAAATAAAACTTGTGTGTGGTAGTGGACACAGTTGGAAGCCGTCAGGCACAAGAGTTTCAAATGGTTTGCCAATGAGTCCTAGTTGACAACAATTTGACATTCTTCTAATAAAGGTTTTCATAATTGGGGAGTAATAGGTCAGAGACTCTATTAAAGAAGTCTCGTAAAATTAATCACATGAATTTTAATCAATTAAATCTGTGTAGTTTAGCATATTAATAAAAGAACCATTCAGATGAACAAGGGACAATTTTCTCAGTTTTAGATTATATGGGCATGTGTACCAGCAGACAAGGGCATGAGTTGAGTCTGGGCCAGAAAGGAAGACGAACGCATCTTCTAAGGATGAACGTATTGTAAGCATTGTAAGCTTTGCCTGCATATGCTTGTTTTTTGCCACCAGAACTCCCTTTCCCCTGATCAGGAAGAGAGGCTTCAATCTTAACCCCTTTGGGGTCCCAATCCAAATCAGCCCCCCATCTCAGCTTGCTATTTGCCAGGGAAAACAAATTCCCATCATCAGCACCAAAAAGAGCCTTTTTTAATCTTAGCGAACAGCATGGAGCACTCCAACTCAGATAGGTATATACAAAGTTAACCAGTCGGAGGGAAGGTTCTGCTCTAGCCTTCTTCTTCAGTGCTAGCTTTGAATGCCAGGGAGTTTTCTACATGAGGGATAATTCAGACTGATTCCCTACCTCAGTGGCCATTTGAAATGCTACAGTCCAGCAACAGGCACACCACAAGACATGGCTATTCATCAGTTTTGTCTCAGAGGAAGGACTTCTGATAAGATAAAGAGTCCTAACATGGGGTTAGGCTGGTAGTTAGGCCAGCAAAGTTTGCCTGGCACCAGGGACACCATAAAATATGTTTGGATTCTCCGAGAGAGAGGCCAGCAGACAGACATTGTCACGTGCACCATCCTCCCTGACTCCGAGAGTGGTCCAAACACATTTTACGGTGGCTCTTGTGCCAGCCAAACCTTGCTGGCCTAACTCCAAAACCCTAAATGACCTTTTGTCCTCTGTCTGTGGTTACTGAAGTTTGGATATGCCAAGTTTTGTAATGCTGCAGCAATGCGGAGTCCCCAGGCAGCAAAATGCTTTTTGTTCTAGGCAGCAAAATGCTTCCAGCTATTATTGGATTCTAAGGTGACGCAAAGCCAGGCTACCTAACAAGAGATGATCTACAGGGGCACAGTAAATTCCCAACCTCCTGACTTGCTGATGGGAATGCAAGGGCTTCTTCTCTGTGCTCTTCTGACAACAAAACACCACTGCTGTCATGTGTTTGTCATAGCACTTCACTGCACAGCAAGTGCAGAAACAATCTTGTGCCCTCTTGGAACAAAGAGGTCTCTGTACCTGACACTTTCTGGACTTGCTAGTCCCCATGAATTGCTCTGTTGTGTTGGTGCCCTCAGAAGCACTCAAGGGATGAGCCCAAAAAAAAAATTGTGCCCTGGATTTTCTCACAGTCAGCTACAGTGAAAACAAAACTACTTCTCAGCTGAGAGGTCTATTGTTACACAATGTGATTTTATAGGCATTAAAGCAGTGAGTTCTGACATTTGACATTTGACATTTGACTGGGATGTTCCTACAAAGTACAGAATAATGCTCTTGAGGGCACAATCCAAATCTGGAGTTAGGCTGGCACAGTTAGGCCAGCACAGTTTAGCTGGCACCAGGACCACCGAAAAGTGCGTTTGGACCACTCTCAGAGTCAGGGAGGATGGCGCACATCTGTGTGCTGGCCTCTCTGGCTCTGAGAGTGGTCCAAATATACTATATAGTGTCCCTTGTGCCAGCCACACTGTGCTGGCCTAACTCCAGGTTAAGATTGCGTCCTGAGATTCCTCTGCTAAAACAGTGGAATGATGAGTTACTCTTTAAAATAAAGAAGCCGTTTTGCCCACATAAATAAAGAAAAAAGAAAAAACTGTAGACCTACAGAGATTCCCCCCCCCCACCTCCATTCCCCTACGGCAGAAAGGAAATTCTTTTTACAGGAAGTTACTTGGCAATTTCCAATTCATGGTGTGTTTGCATGAAGAAAGGATTTTCTAGTCACCTCTGACATCAGTGAAACCTCATTTGCAGACTGCTGGGCCAAATATTTACATACTGGATTTCTCAGCTAAGGATCACACCTAGAAGAGGGCAACAATTTTGCATTGCTCCACCAACCTTCTTGGTAACTTAACACCTGATTTAATCATCTTGTCTGTAACTCCAAACATGAGTTGGAAAAACTCAAATGACTGTCCCCAGTGCAGCCTTGGAAATCAGAGGCGGATCTACAGGGAGGGCAAAGCTCTAAGTGTTGCAAGAAGCCTTACCCTGTCATGTAAATCCCTCCTCTCCCTTGCTGCTGTAGCCAGTAAGCAACGCCAAGATGTTGCTTTTCCCTGTGAGGATTGGCTAAAACGATGCAGGAGAGGAGTGATTTCCCCTGCAAGGTAAGGCTTCTTGCAAAACTTAGCTTTGCCCTCCCTTAGATCTGCCTCTGCTGGAAACACACAGACTATGCTGAATACAGCTCTGAACACAGGTCAGCATCTTGCTAAATGATCACCAAGGGTGAATTGTCTATGAAAGCTTTTGGATGCGACATACAACAAAGAGCTTTCTCTGTATACACACGTTTGTCAGCGTGTACATGCAGTGCATCTATCGCTGCAAAAAGACCTATATGATACCCTGTCACCCAATATGTTCTCCAAGAACTCTAATGGGCAAAATTATCACCCGATAAAATATTTCAAAGGCGCAAAATGCAACTACGATTTACTATGACCGCTTTACACATCGGGGACATAAGAAACATTTCAAGCCTTTTATTTCATGCTTTGTGAACATCATAGCTAATGTCTGTACTGCGCACTTTTCTTTAAATAACATATTCAATTGTTTGTCTTCTCTACCGGATGTAATAAGTGTTCCTTTTAAGCTAGAATGGGGATGGGGAAAATGCTTTCTAAGAAATAAATAGGATCATTTCCGCTGCTGACCCATATTGCAAGGATTCAACTACATTTAATTTCTCCATCAGCCCCCTCATCCACTCCACAACCAAGCTATCAGGTCAACTGCAATAGCTGAATTTTCCCCCAAATACTATCCAAGCAGCTCCCAAGTGAAATTCCAGGATGCCGCTGCTCACTTATTTATTTAAACAATTTATATCCCACCTTTTCCTTTGAAAAGATGGACCATATATCCAAGGGAAATTGCATTCCATACAGCAGAAAACAAACAAGGCCAGCAAAGTTTGACTGGCACAAGAGCCACAGTTAAGCACCTTTGGATTACTCTTGGAGTCAGGAAGGATGGCGCATATCTGTGTGCTGGCTTCTGACTCTCAGAGTGGTCCAAACATACTTTACGGTGTCCCTTGTGCGGGTCAAATCTTGCTGGCCTAACTATGCCGGCTTAACTCCAGGTTAGGATTGCGTTCTGAGACCCTGTTACTGCCATGAGACTCAAGTCATGCCTGAGTCAATGATTTCTGTGACTTGAGTCCAACATGAGTCATGAAAAACTGGCATTTCCACAACCTGAGTCTGAGTCTCGCGACTTGAGTCCCCCTCCTTGCATTTTAATACTCTAAGCATCCAGTCAAGTAAACCCACTTACCCCTGATCTCTAGAGTAGTACACAGCCCAAGCACAATTTCACTGAGATAAGCTTTTTGAGAAAACTGTGCCTAAGTTCCTTGTACTGTATTCAAAACAACACAGGCTTGACTTGGGACTGAAGCTCAAGTGTGAACTATCTACAGCTGAGTAATTTTCAAAAGGCACTTTGCTTTGCAATTTGTGTATGTCTGAAACGGTCAGAATCTAAGAACTAAATCTTCTCAAATAAAATAGAAAAAATAAGATAGATGTTCAGGATTCTCTCTCTCTCTCTCTCTCTCTCTCTCTCTCTCTCTCTCTCTCTCTCTCTCTCTCTCTCTCTCAGAAAGAAACACATCCTCAGAAGTTGATCTAGTAATGAGACATCATCTAACCTCATCTACTCACGAAGCAATTTGCCACTACCATATCTGTTTAATTATGCAATGTTTGGCAGAAAGAGAAGGAAGATTCTTAGAAACCATTTACTGGTGTAATGAAGGAATTTTCATCTTCAAAGAATGAACACTCCGCCAACAATCATATGCATGCTTTGTTCTACAGAGGTTATAGATTCTTTCCTAACAACCGTGTCCTTTTGCTGTATAGGATCAGATTTACACTTCCACCAAGGCAATCTCAATTGGCAAGCGGGCTTTCACGTGGAGAAATGAGCTATCGCTGGCATACAGTGGGCAGGTGCTGACTGTATTTTGAGGTGTCAGTGGAGTGAATATGTTTCGTTGATTACTCTGGCAAAGAGATTAAACAAAAACACAACAGCCTTCTGAAGTACATCGAGCTGAGAAAGGATAACTTCTCCAGTCGAACAACAACTTTCATAACTGAATCTAACTACATTTCCCCCTCATTCTGCTCAGCTCACTTTCAGAAGGTTGGCATCTATACAATAGTGTTGCTGGGGAAAGCAAAATGGTAAACACATGCAGACACATACCTATACCCCGTTGTGCCAGTGCTAAGCTCTTGCGCCGGCCGAACGCTGTCGCAAATGTGTCAAGTGCATCTGCGTCAGCACTATCGCACTGGACCGGTGCAAGCAGCAGTGTCGGCAGCTCTAGCCTTGCCATAGCGCCTACGCGGATGCGCTTTATGGCATGTTCACAACAGCGTTCGGCTAGTGCAAGAGTGCCACGCCGGCACTAAAGGAGCGTATAGGATTGCACTGCCTGTGAATTTGTTCTAATTATAAATATTCAGTAATGAATAGAGTACAAATAGAGTATAAATATTCAATACTATACTATATTATACTCAACAAATATTCAATAATGCTATTGTGCTATCGGTGATCCACTTGAGGAGTTTTATTTACAACTTCAAAAATATTACATGCAAGGTGCTAGCTCAGATATTCTTCAAGACTGATTTTACTAATGCATAGTCAAATGTCTATTTCCCAAACTTACTACTATAGCAAATTATATCACAAATAGTGTGATATCACTATATCACAAATTGCTATGTATATGGTGTATACATAGCAATTTAAGAATCCATGTCCCAAAATCTTGTTTCCATCTTTTTGAAGATTAACCTGAGGCTTTTCCCCTTGCATATTCAGGTTGTCAAGCCATATAATGGCTGCTGTACTGTTTTATATCACACACAGCTTTTTAAAGTCCATGATTTTTAAAGAGAACCAGACCTTTCCCCTTCCTTGTGTTCCTTGTTTTAATACTTGCCTTATGGTGGTTTTACAGGAAAAGGCTATTTGTTGGTATTTCAACACACTGAATCTGTGCTTTCTTTTGGAGGGTGCTGTTCCCCAAAAATAAAGCAAGGTATATTCTCTAAGGACTAAACTATACATTGCATGAGAAATCTATGGTTGGATCAAGTAAGACTATTATCTAAGGGCCCAATCTTATCCAATTTTCCAGCGCTGATGTAGCCATGCCAATGGAGTGTGAGCTGCATCCTGCAAGGGGGGGGCAGTCATGGAGGCCTCCTCAAGGCAAAGGAACATTTGTCCCCTTACCTTGGGACTGCCTTGTGGCTGCATAGACACTTGAAAGCTGCATAGGATTGGGCCCTCAATTTTTCCTTCCTATGGAAATGAACTGGTTGGTCATAGAAAAAGCTGGTAGTTAAGATCTTTCATATGGGAGGCTAAACCTGGAACACATATTCAAATCCCCAAAAGAATGGTGCTGAATTATCCATCAGATGATCAAGCAATTCCCACTGTGAACATAACACCAAAAGCTTACACATCTACAGAGTTGGGCTCACTTAAGTGTACTGAAATCAATGACTTCCTCACAACATTGAGCCCTGAGAGACAGGCAGAATGTCAAACTCAGACGTCATACTGTGATTCTGTCTTTCCATTCCAGCAGCAACCAGGAACACGAAATGGTGTGTACGGAGAATCAAAACACAATGGCCAGGCTTCAGGAGGTAAATGCTCTTAAACCTGCACAATATCTGACACTCCCAAGTCAAATGCGGACCTTCAGAGAAGCACAATGACTGACCAGGTGCTTGGCAACTCTCCCCGGTGTTGCCAACATAGGCAAACAGAAACAGGAGATTTATGAAGGCTCATCTAACCTGGATGGTGTGAATGAAGATCCCACTCCACAGGGATGCAGCAGGTAGACAGATTTATAGGAATTGTATCTTCCAATATTTGCAAAGCAGGATCCTGGAGTTTTCAGAATGCAAACTATAAACGAAGTGTTGGATGTGGCTACATAGCATATTGTAAGAAAAAAGCAGGTCCCAATCCTGAACTCTTCAATGCCAGTGGTACTTGTGTACTGCTGGTGCTGGGTGTTGTGAGCATGCTATAAAGCACGTTCGCAGCACCCGGAGAGAAGGGAGCGCTTGCACTGGGCCAGTGCCAGTTGGTGCTGGGCCTTAGTGCCAAGAAGACGACCAAACAGAGCTCCTCTACCACCAGCTGGCAGTAAGCCTTCTTAGGGTGGGGGGAAGCAGAGAGTGGGCGGAATAGGGTACAGGGTGGATCGGGTCTGGGATGGGGATGGGGGCAGCCTTTGCCACCAAGTCCTAAACCCCCTACTGGGCTGGGCAGCCAAACTTGGGCCTACTCAATTCTGCACTTGCTCAAGTGGGTGCAGAGCCAAGGAGACCAATTGGTGCCATTACCCAGGGTAAGGGAGCAAATGTGGGGGAGGCAGAGGCGGATCTAAGGGGGGGCAAATCTGTAAGTTTTGCAAGAAGCCTTACCTTGCAGTGGAAAACACTCCTCTCCTGCACTGTTCTAGCCAATCCTCACAGGAAACAGCAACATCTTGGCATTGCTTACTGGCTACAGCAGCAAGGGAGAGGAGGGATTTACATGACAGGGTAAGGCTTCTTGCACAACTTAGAGCTTTGCCCCCCCTTAGATCCGCCTCTGGGGGGAGGTAGAATCTACTGACCATGTTCTCTTTTAATGTATATACTGTACTATTGTGGTATCCATGAGAAATTTATTCACCGTCTGACCAAGAAATTTTCGAAATTTGAGATCCGGGAGATGTCTAGACTGCTACTTACTGGCCGCAATAGTCAGGCATTAAGGTTTACTGCTAGTTTTTTGGCGGCCGCAGTTAAAATTCGTGCAGCTTTGCTGGCCCAAGGAAGAGAATATTAACCCATGGAATTTAGGATTATATTTATTATTTGTTTACACATTTATAAATTTACTAGCTGTTTGTGACCCGGCGTTGCCCGGGGGATAATGTATCCCTAGGTTCTAGTAGGAGACGGAATGAATTAGGGCCCCCCCCCAATATTGAGGACCCTGAGCCCGAAATGCACACTATCACTGTGAAAGTAAGTAGGAAGCAGGTAGACAATCAACCCAGAGAGCGAACTGAAACTGTCACACTTACTGAACCAGGTCTGCAGGTAATCTGGTGGGATAGCAGTGAAGTATGAGAAACGGGAGCAGCTGGCCAGTGAGCTCTGTGTAAATACGTCCATCTCAGATCCGACTGGGTGCTGGAACTGTGTGGAACCTGCTCTGTCTCCTGGACAACTCAGGGACTGGGAAGACGTTTCACTTTCGGTTTTGAGCTACTGCAAGCCTACCAGATAACCTGCAGAATCGTGTGTGACCACAGGGTGGCAGCAGACCTCTAGTCCAATGCAATCCCCTTGGTCTGGACGTTCTAGCCCCCCTTCCTGAAAAACCGGGGGCTGTAGGGGGGTCTGACCCCCGCAGTGTTTCCTTCCAGGCTGCAAGGTGTATTCCTGCCAAGTTTCATGCGGATCGGTCCAGGCGTTCCCGAGCCTATGCATAACATACAGACAGACAGACAGACATACACAGACACCCACATCCATTTTTATATATATAGATATGGTAATTTTAATAGTTATTACATGCCTATCTTCGGATATGTGAATTTACTTGTTATGTATATCTGGTCTTTGAATGTAATAATAAAACTGAAACATTCTGAAACAAACATTCCCTTATTATATCCCAAGGAGACTGCCGGCAGTGTCCCTGTGCCCTTAAGCTACAGAAGTCACCATTTCGGCACAGCTGGAGGTGTGGGAGCCAAGGAGTTCAGAATTGGCCTATTAGTCAATAAACCACCAACAGCTGGATTCCATTTCTTCACATAAAGGAACATGATGTTGGCATCTTTCTCCCCCGTGCCCCAGACCAGACAGTTAGCAATAAGCCTAGATCTAGCAAAATGGCTACGCTCGGGCTTAGTGTTTTAAAAAAACAAAAAACCTAAGTAAAGTAAAGGCTGTCTCTTCAAAGTTAGTACGCGGTTTGTGCTTTTGCCAACTCAGACTCTCCACTGCCCACCCAGATACTGCAGTCTGTTCTTACAGTGTGGTCTGAAAGGTGTTTGTTTTTACTAGCTGATAACTGTGGTCTGAGAAGCAGAGGATCTCAGCTCTTTTTCATGCAGAACTCGCTGCCGGTGTTCCTGTATGCCTGGCCTGTGCAGATATGTCAGTTGAAAGTGAGCACGTTGGGGAGAAGTAAATATTTATTTTAAGATGAGATTTGAGCTTCTTTAGAGACTTGTTCTAAATTTGGATGTTGAGCTCTTTAAAAACAAACAAACTGCACCATAGTGTTATATCATTACTCTCACTTGCAGAAGGCAGCTAACGTGTACATTCAAGAAACAATAAATGAATTTGCGACACCAGCTGTTACAGCTCCCTCTAAACTGCTGCTTTCCGTATTCAAATTTTCAACTCTGTCCAGAGACCCCAAGACCTTTGCATCAGCCAAGCATGCACTTTATTTTTAGAGCTCATGGGGAGAAGCCTTGCATCATGAGAGATCAGCAGGAGGGAGAAGAGGAAGACACCTCCACAAGTCAAAGAAGACAAAGGAAAGATCCAAGGCAGACAGTGTCTAAATCATGTGCTTCCTGGACAAGGCAGTGTCCCCTACTGTCCTGCAGGAGCCATTGTAGCAATTTTTTTATTTCTCCAATAGTAAGTTCACCAGTAAAGTACTTATTTGCCATGCTGTCTATGCTGTTAGTAAAATGAGAAGGGAATTACTCCTATTCAATTTGCTACATCCATACCTAGAATAATGAGATAATCCACTTCAAAGTTATTATACTAAACAACTGTTCCTTGAGAGGGTAAGTGAAAGTGTCCCTGAAATTAACTTTTGAGGCTTCTATTTATTGTTCCTTGGGGAACCCATTCCATCCTCAGCTGAGCAGCTCCATTTACTGCAACTTCAGCATGGACAGACATTGAAAGATGCGTTTAGATGTGTTGCTCAATGTATGTATCCTTGACTTGCCACTGCAATGGCAAAAATAACTCAGAAAGCAGCCTTATCCAGCATCTCGTATCTCCTGTAGAGATACGAGGGGACTAGAGAAGATCTAAGGAGTGCACAGTTCCATTGGGTTCAGATCTAGGACCCCCAATTACCCCCAATTGTGGTTCTGTCCCAGAACCCCCAGGGCATACTGAAATCTATGGGGTCCATGAAATAGTGAAATAATGGGGTCCAAGTTGAAATGCCTTGAAAATTGGGGTTTCTGCCTTTTGTCAGCCAAGCCATGTCATTTCCAAACCTGAAGAGAATTTTTTAGCATTGAAATACCCACTTCCAGGTTGTGTGGCAGTTCTTTCCTTCTTCCAGGTGTGCCCCAGAATGCAATTTTGCAGGTTTTTTCCCCAAGGCATTTCAACTTGTCCAGTATCTGCTGGCATCCACAGTGAGTTGAGTCTGCAGATACCAAGGGCCAACCTGTATCTATCTATCTTTCTCCCCTCTGCTTCCTTCTCTCTCTTCCAAGTCTTCTTAAAAACTTTTAAACAACAAGGAACTGATGGTGAGTATGAAACAACCAGCTGAAGCTTCATGTTCCACTTGTACTGCTGAATCAAAGGCCATGAATCGAAGCAATCTATATAGAATTAATCCCTGTAGCCTTCAGATAAGCCCACTTTGCCCCAATTACACTACACCCCAAGTCACGGTTCTACTCTCAGCCAATTTTAAGCATTTTCACCCAATGGCTTCTGCACATGTGAATTAATTAATGTGAATTAATTAATGAGAATGATAAAGCTATATTACAATTATACAACAGCAAAATGTTCCCAGCTATGCCTAGCTATGTTAAACATATTTGGCACACTGTAAACGTAAACAGTATAAATATTTAAGGAATTGCTGCAAATGAAGCTTAAATTTACTGAAATATACTAATTTTACTTATTTGAATAGTTCCATGTTCGTTATGTTTATATCAAAAAATCGGAGCCTAATCCAAAGTTTCCTTCCTCAATCACAATACGCATGCAAAGACAGCGACTGTCGGCACGTGGCGGTTGGTGCAGCTGAACAAAATGTTTGTGAGTATGAGGCAGTCGTAAGAAATATTTTCCTGTCAACAAGAACTCTAACTAAGGCATTGCACCGCTAACAGAAAGCAGGAGCACAGAAAATAACTCGGGCCAGAGGTGCAAGCCTGACTGAAAGAATAATTTAGGACTCATTGAAAAGCTGCAGCAAGCGAGCCAAAACTCACACGAAAAAATATAAATAAAAAGAAACTGAGGTCCCTGGGATAACTCGGATGTCTGTAACTTCCCAAAGGCTTTGTGATGAGCTCTTACACACAGAACAACTTCCAAGCCTCAGACGCTGTCCCTGGAGGTGCTAGACACATGACCCCGAGAATGGGAGAAGCTCCAGAAACGGCTTTCAATGACTTGTGAAAGTGGCTGCTGCCAAAAAAATATATTGAGGATGACCAGGCGCTTGGGCTCAAGACTGCTGTAGAAATAAATTGAGGATAACCTGGTTATCCTTCCCCAAGACCTTCTCACCCAGGTATTCTCAGTCAAGGATACCACGTAGCAGCTATTCTCAAAGAACTGCACAGATTGCCAATTTGTTAGTCTACCAGTTGGTCTACATCTCCTGTCCCAAAGGAACTCTTCATGAGAACTTGCTTTGTGTGTCCTCAGGGCTGGAGCTTCAACGATTGGTTACAAGACCCTGAACCCTTCCCACATTATTAATTTATTTAAAGAACTTGAACCCTGTCTTTCTCCCACGCATCAGGGGCACCCAAGGCAGCTTACAACATAAAAACACAATTCAAAGAGAAAGATCAAAACAATACTGAAACGTTAAGGGCACAATCCTAACCTGGAGTTAGGCTGGCACAGTTAGGCCAGCAAAGTTTGGCCGGCACAAGGGACACCTTAAAGTATGCTTGGAGCACTCTCAGAGTCAGAAAGGCCAGCACACAGACACGCGCCATCCTCCCTGACTCTGTGAATGGTCCAAACGTGTCCCTTGTGCCAGCCAAACTTTGCTGGCCTAACTGTGCCAGCCTAACTCCAAGTTACGATTGCATTCTAAAACAAATAATAAGACAGATCAGATCCCAATGGATACACAAAACTATTAAAATTACATTCATAAAAGTAACAGCCTATCACATCAACGGTCAAATGCCTTCTTGAATAAAAAAAATTGTGAGACCCTGTTGAAAAGTCTCCAAAGAGGGAGCGCCAGGGTAGGGAATTCCACAAGCAAGGTGCCGCCACCAAGAAGGTCCTATTCTCCCCCTCACCTCTTTCAATGGTGGCACAGTTAGAAGGTCCCCTCTGATGACTTGAGGGGATGGTTAGGATTGTAAGGAAGGAGGTGCTCTCCCAAATACCCTGGTCCCGAGAAATAAAGGATTTTAAAAGTCAATACCACTCTCAATTGTGTCCAGAAATGAACCAGCAAGCAAGTGTAATTGCTGAAGTTGTACCTTTATTGTGGAACATTTTGCCTACAGCAACCAATCTGGCCAGTTCAGTCCAGACTTAACTTTTAGAGAGCTGTTTAAAACCTTTGTATTCAGGTAACTGTTTGACCACTGGCTCTTCTCTGGCTCTTTTTGGCTCTTCTCTACTATTTTGGCTCTTCTATGCTATTTTTTTCCTGGTTATTTTATACTGAAATTGTAGAATTGCAAATCCTGTTACATCTTAAGACTAATGCATTTATTTCAGCCTAAACTGAATAAGATGAATCAGAGCATGAAGGGGGGGGGGAGCTCTTTTTTTGGAACATCTGGAAAGGCCCCACGGAAGGAAGTTGGCTGATGCTAAATAATGACTCTATGTACAGGTGCACAGTTCTTTACTGTATACCTACACGGCAATCCTACTCGGCGCACCGCATCAAAGCTACATCATAGCATCGACACTATCCCATTAGCACCAATGCAGGGGGCGTCAATCGGCACCCCCGCACTTTCACTAGAGCAATGGTACCGGCGCTGCTTTTGGGATACAGGATTGGCAGGGGAGAGGGAGGCTGGGGGCAGGACAATTGGGAGGCTGTGTGACTTCGATTCAGGCTGCGTGGTCTCCTCGGATCTGTGCCTCCACACAGGGGAGGCTGGTGCCCTTGCCGTGGGCAGGCTCCAGCCTCTCCAATATTGTGCT
>JAJKFI010038038.1:35714-55903 GCA_029204185.1 Lerista edwardsae
GGGGGGGGCGCCGGGTGCCTGGGCGAGCAGGCGCCCCCTCCGAGGCGAGGGAAAGCCACGCGGGGCGCACGAAGATACCGGAAGTGAAACGACGTGCTGTCAATCACTCCTACTCCCGCCCAGCGAACCGTCTACTGGGGAGTAGGTGACATCTCTGGACCCAATCCTATTCAACTTTCTAATGCAGCCAGTGCTGCATCCTGCAATGGGAAGACAGTTACAGAAGCCTCTTCAAGGTATGGGAACATTTTCTTTATCTTGGGGTTGCATTGCAGTTGTATCAATGCTGGAAATTTGGGTAGTATTGGGCTCTTTTTCATTATCAAAGAAAAATTAAATCCAACATGTTGGCCAGCTGAGCACTAATTGTCAGAAGGCACACAGTTATCACAATTGTGGTACATAAAAGACATTATGGCCTGCTATTGTTTAGAGTCTGGATTATTTCAGGAATACTTTATTTTAGCAAAGAGAGTGCACTCCCTCTTTTATGCTAGGCACAAGCTGTAATTAACAGAAGCACTAAAAGTTACTCACTACTCAAACTCTGACATCAGACACAGAACATCTCCACTGTTGTCATCAGTTAATGCCACACTTGTCAGGAATAGGAGATGAAGAAAAACCATAAACAACTGACACTGAGATGTATGAAAACACCTACGAATCAGTCAAAATACAGACAGATATGCAGGAGGGTGATGGTGCTTTATCTGCCCTCATGAAACTATGCCAAATGACAGCAAATTGTGAGGCACTGTGGTATAGTGGTTTGAGTGCTGGCCTTGGATGGCAGACAGCTGAGTTAAGTCCCTGCTCAGTCCTGAAGCTCTGGGGACCAGTCACTGTCTCAGCTTTACGTCCTTGAATGAGACATTGCAAAGGATTTGGCTTATATTCTGTGCATGTTGAAGATCCATGTGCTTATCTGCAAAGTGAAGGACAGCATTGGACATTCTTTTAGAGCACAATCCTAACTTGAAGTTAGGCCGGCGAAGTTAGGCCAGCAAAGGGACACCGTAAAGTATGTCTGAACCACTCTCAGGGTGCAATCCTAGTTAGGCCAGCAATAAGATAAGCCAGCAAAGTTTGACCAGCACAAGGGACACCATAAAGTATGTTTGGACCACTCTTGGAGTCAGAGAGGTCAGCACACAGATGTACACCATCCTCCCTGACTCTTGAGAGTGGTCCAAAAACACATTATGGTGGCCCTTGTGCTGGCCAAACTTTGCTGGTTTAGGTTATGCCGGCCTAACTCCAGTTTAGGATTGCGCTCTCAGTCAGAGAAGCCAGCACACAGATGTGTGCCATTCTCCCTGATTCCAAGAGTGGTCCAAACACGCTTTACAGTGCCCTTGTGCCAGCCAAACTCTCCTGGCCTAACTGTGCTGACCTAGCTCCAGGTAAGGACTGCACTCTTAGATAAATTACTATAGTTTTAAGAGACAAATGAGCTGTCTTACTAAAGCTCAGAACAGGTAGAATTGCAGGGAAAAAATGAGGTTGGTTAGTTTGCACTGCCAATCTCCTTTCTTCCCCAGATAAACTCTCAGAAAAAAAGAGCTGCATTTTTTAATTAACTATATTTTACTTGGTCAAATTAATAGTCTAGAAACAAAATAGGTGCCCATGTTTGATCAGAGAATAGATTATCCCACCAGCACACTATAGGATGGTAAACCAGGAAAATCCAGATTCATAGCTCAGTCCCTGGCTGGACAGACCTACAAGATCATGCAGTCCAACCCCTTGCCAGGGCATGCCATCAGTGGTGTCATTCTATAATGAAGTGCCGGAACGCAGGCGGGACTTACCCCTTGATTGACAGGGGCCCCGCGACGCGTCGCCGCCTGCTGTTCCGCCGCGGAGGGCTTCTTCCGGGTGGCGCGCCCCTCCGCGGCTCTCCGCAGCACCCAGCGCGCCACCCAGGCAAGCGGGCACCCCCTTCGAAGCCAGGGGTGCCCGCGCGGGGCTCGGAACGGTGGCGATGTGTCAGAACCGTGCAGCCAATCACGCGGTAAGTCCCGCCCACCGTTCCGGCACTTCATTATAGAATGACACCACTGCATGCCATCCACCAATACAGCATCCTTGACAGATGGCTATCTAGCCTCTGATAACACAGCAGTGTCTGCCTCCTTCAGAGGCAGAATGTTCCACTGCCAAGCAGTTCATACTGTCAGGGAGTTCTTTCTAATGTTTAATAGAAACTTTCCTTGTTGATAACTCCACAGCATGCACTGCAGCCTGTGGGTGGGACCCTGCCTCTAGTTATGTCTCTCCTAAGGCAGGGTTGCTAGGGTGATGATAGGGACACTAGGGAGGCAGGTTCCGGACTGTAAAGAGGTGAGACAGCACAAGCCCTAAGGAAGACCCTGGTACAAAGGATTCAGTCATTGGCAGGGATGAGGCAGAGGCAGGAGGATGCAAGGCTGGCAGTTTCATGTCCTCAACCACCGGAGGCAGTAGTGTAGCTACAGGGGACTGGTGCAGTAAGAATTGCAGGAGCCACAACACATCTAAGTGGCCCCTCCCACTTGCAGTCGTAGCCATTCTGGTGCACAGCAATAGTGTTACCCAGAATGTCTCTGACTGCAAGTGAGAGGGGCTGCTTACACAGAATCTTGCGGCACCTACTGTACAATACTTACTACACCACCGCCCTATAGCTATGCTACTGAGTGGAGGAGGCAGTCCTGTGGAGAGGAGGAGGTGGAGGGAACAGGTGCTATTGTGTACACCGCAATACCTTGCATTTTCACCTGCGTACGGACCAGCGCATGGATGAAAGTCAAAAATGGATGAATGTCTCAGCATAGCCTTATGTGGCTTGCAAATTGATTTTGGCCAGCGAAAAACATAACTATATAGCAAGGGCGAATGCTTGCAAAACCTAAACAGAAATAAAAGAACAGCAAACCTAAGAACATCATGGAAGGTTGGATGAAACTGGATGAAAGAGGAAAGGACAGGGATGAAATTTGAAATGTGGTTATAATTGAAAACAACTTGCAAAGCAATGGAAATCAAATGGATGAAAGCCAAGGTATTACTGTGACCCGCTCACATCTCAAAGCCAGACTAAAGCAACAGGGGAAGGTTCTTCCCACATGATCTGGATGCTCAGCAAGTGGGTACTGTGGGTACAACAAGGAGGAGCCCCCTTCCAATCTGGGCCAGGGGAGACCCACATACATATTGCCACACATGGATGTCTCTTGCAATATGGGATATTGCCTTCTGGGCTGTAGCCTGTGAACAAACCGATAGTGCTGCAGCAAATGCAAACACAGTATGTGTTTCCCTATTTGACGATCACCAGTCCTACTCCCAATGCTCACATACTGACTTCAACCAGCTACTGAGTCCAATCATTGGGCAAACATGATTTGCACCTGCAAACAGCACAGTGTGACATGCAGATGCATATTTGTTAACATGCAAGCCACAGGACAGCTACTAGCTATGGCTACCCGGCACATACCCATTGCATGGTCCTTCTTGTGTACCTCCAACAGCATGTTTATGTCATGGCATACACTCTTGTTACATAAAGAGCAAATCAACCCTTAAAGAGCAAAGTACTGTTCTTCTTTGCCTAAGTGGCAAAAGTCAGCCCACAGGTAGCATGCTTCTTTCTCCCTTTTGAACTGGCTCTCATTCTGCACGCAATTCCCACTGCGTAACACAGCGTTGATTTCTCTACCCATCTGTCTCCAATTAAGAAGGAGCAACAGCCAGTAGGGCAGGCTATTAGTTGGCCTGTCTGCTATTGACATCACACCTCTGTTGGCTTACAAATAATTTACAGTTCACCTTTCAGGTTTTCTGTGGTCTGCAGCAAACAAAATCCTCCGGCGCATCTAGCAATGATCAAAATGACAGCATGATTTGTATTCTTTGCCATAAGGATTTCTAGGTTTCCCTTATTTTATGGAACATTTTAAGGCCATATACCAAGTCTAGAGCCTCATAATCCTCATCTCAGGCACAACAAACACTCATGTGAAGCTGCTTTCTATTGGGGGAGTGTCCATTTCACTAAGGGCCAGACTTAAGCCAATGTGACCAATGTCATCACATGGGGCCCTGCACTTTGGGGCCCCCGGCATCATCATAGTGAGCATATCTCCTGCTGCTGCAGCTGGGATCTCGATGGGCTGTTAGTCAGTGGGGTGGGCAGAGCAGCTTTCCCTTGGGCCCCCCCCACCTGCCCCTGCCTCTGAACTGCCCAAAATGGGCCCCCTGGAAGCAGCTGGTGATGGCATCATCATGTCACCACCAATTGTTTCCAGGTGCTGTGCATGGCAACACAAGCACATTTCTTGGTGAGTGGGGGCTCCACAGGGAGGATGGGGGGGGGCCCTGCGGGAATGCCTCCCATTGGGTCCCACTGCTTCTAGAGCCAGCCCTTATTTCACTTGCCCCAAGGTGTGGCTAGACTTACCCTGTTTTATCCTCTCTTACTAGATATGGTTCTGCAAGGCCCTGAGGCAAACAAATACAACCCTCATACCCATGCTCTGAATTTCTCATGGGTATTTTTGCCTTTCTCAGACTTGTACCTCCCAATCTTTTTGATCTGAATTGCCAGGTATTAAGCTGGAGGTCCTGGGCATTTGATAATATGTGCTATGTCCCATGAATGTGGTCTTTTGCCAGCATTGGACCTTCCACGCCAGCAGAAACCTGTGGCTGGAAATCACAAAAGAGAAAAGGAGTCCATACATTCCATAACAAAAGGAAATAAAGCCTAAAGGTAAAGGTTTCCCCACGACCGAATGGTCTAGTCGTGACCAACTGTAGGGGGCGGTGCTCACCTCCATTTCAAAGCCTGTAGAGCCGGCATTTTGTCCGAGGACAAGCTTCCATGGTCATGTGGCCAGCATGACTCTACGCCGTAGCGCACGGAACGCCGTTACCTTCCCACCGAAGTGGTCCCTATTTATCTACTTGCACTTTTAGGTGCTTTGGAACTGCCAGGTTGGCAGGAGCTGGGACAAGCAACGGGAGCTCACTCCGTTGCGCAGTCTTGAACTCCCAACCTTCCGGTTGGAAAGCCCAGCAACAGCGGATTAACCCGCTGCGCCACCACGTCCCACAAAAATAAAGCCTAACAGATGACTATTGAGCACACAGAACAGCAGACGTGTAACTAGACAAAAAAGTACCTGGGGCAAGGAAGTATATTTGGTGCCCCTGGACAATGGGAGGGGCCTCCATGCAACCCAGAAGTGGCAGCAGGAACCTCAGAAAACTGCTTGGAGAGCACTCCAGATGTTGCGCTTTTGTTGTGCAACAATAGGGGAAGCTATCTGGAGATTTTTTTTCTTTACTCTTTAACATTTTTAAAGTGGATCTGCAGGAAAATTGCACCCTCCTTAGTGAAGCGCCCTGGGGCAGGTTGCCCGCAGGCTCCATTCTTGTTACACCTCTGCTGGGCAGAGTCCATTCACAAGCAGGAAGTTGTGCACATGATCCAAAGGGATTAAAAAAATATTTTGGAACCTGAGTCTGGCTCACACGTGCCAAGGTACGTTAACAGCGTTAATTCTTTAATACGACAATGCCTGGTCTGCAGCTTAATTTTGCAGAGTGTAGAACTTATGCCTGAAAAGGTTAGAACAGGAAGCTACAAACTGCCCTTTTCTATGCAACACCGAAACAATATTGCCAGGGTCAGCAGTGATGGGTTCGTTTAGTGTCAAGTCAGCTATCCACACAGCAGCCGGCCTGTTGGGCCTCTGCCATCCCTACAGTCTAAAAATAAATAAATAAATAAGCATCCAGGCAGTTTTGCATCCCCAACACCCCTTTTGATTGCCTGGGCAGTAACATGAAGAGTGCCCGACCCTGGCAAACAAACCAGAGACACATTTCAGGAGACACATTTGACTGCAGAAAAACTACTCAGGCACGGATTCAAATTAAACCTCACACAAACCCATGATGCTGCTGAAAAGGAAGAGTTCCACCAGTTTTTAACAGTTTTACAGATTATCAGTGCTGGCACTTAAAATCACAGCATTGGAGCTAGGAAGTTGCAATGCAGAACACACCTATATTCCCACACACAACCACATACACATTTACATGAGAACGCCCCCTTTTCTTGTTTTAGTATCTCAGTTATAGACTTCCTTGTTTTGGAAATTCACATTTTTCTTGGTAGCGCCCAGTGATTTGACAACAAGTGGTGCTGGCTCACTCACTTGCCTTTATGTGTGTCATTAAACCACCGGCAAGTGCTATTAATAGAAACAATTGTCTTTCCTGGAAATTTTGTATCCATGCTCCAATCCACTTTTTCTGCTTTTCCCTGCCTTTAGCAGTGAACATGCTTAAACAACACATGCAGGAAAGCAGGTCTGATGTGGAGGCATTGGTGGTCTGGGAGAGGGAGAAGGCAAGGCATAGAGAATGGGAGACTCCGTTGATTTATTGAATGGGGAGCAACTTTCCTGTGGCAGCTGAAGAGAAAGGAGCATTGTTTGAATGAAAAGCCAAACATATCCCAGGGTTTTTGCAATCTGCAAGGTTCAAGGTCTGCATCAGAGCTGCTGCAGCCATGGAGGATGCAAAGCAAGAACCGGTCCCTTTTCTCAGATCCTAGTCACATGGGCAGTCCAACTTGTGTGAATTTCAAGCATTCCTCCTCGCACCTTTTTTCCTCGCCCCCCAACCCCAGCCCAAACGCAGAAAATTAGACGCTCCGCAGCTCCTTCCAGGTATGTGTGCATGTGTGTGTGTGCATCCCCCAATCTCACAGCCCGACGCGTTTCATCAGATCAAATCGGAAGCCCGGCGCGATCCCAGCTGCTGGGCACATTTTCAAATGGGTAGCATGAAATAAAAAAAAAAATCTGTTCTCCTTTTTGCTTTCCTTCAGCTGCGATTTCAAAAAGGGGGAAAGAAAATGCTGCATCGGATCAATGGCTTCCCGTTTCTGGAAACAAAGACACACACATTACCTTTTTTTTCCCCCCTTTCACCAAAACAGGACGAACAGCAGCAGCAGCAGTTCCGATCTCAGCCTGATCGTCCTCAGGCCAAACAGCATCCCCTTAAATCCAGGGCGGGCAGGCCTGTGGCCTAACAGGCGGCGGCGGCGGCGGCGGCGGCGGCATCCATGTCTCCGGACTTCCTCCTCGATGGCTCGCCAGCATTCAGGCGCTCGCCTCCTTCCCTCCCGGTGCCTGCGAGGAGAGCTCGCGCAATGCTGCTGCCGCCGCCACAGCCCGGCATCACCCTCCTAACGGTCTCTCAGGCAGACAGACCCTGGCGGCGCTCCAGAGCGCACCGCGGCAAGCTCCATCCTCCTCCACAGCTCGCGGGGAGGCAGGCAGGCGGGCGGGCGGGCGGGCGAGCGCGCGCTCACACACACACGCCCGCCCGCTCGGGAGGGCGGGAAACACGCGTGCACACACGACACGCGCGCACAGGCACAGCTCTCCCAGGGCTCTGAGAGCTTGTCTATCTGTCTTTTTGCACCGTCAGGACGCGCTGCCGGCAGAGTCGCGCCGGAGTCGCCGACGCGCCCATTCTCGCTCCTTTCATTCTCCCGCCGCCCTCGCCCCGAGACGTTTATTTGCACGGCTCAGGGGCAGACAAAACACACGCGCGCGTTCCGCGTTGGGGTCGGGGGTGGGTTGGCCTCCCGGGAGGTGGGGAGGGCAGAGGAGGAGGAAAGGCGGGAAATAGGGCTGGTCAAGCAAGCCTCAGCGGCGCGCCACGCTGGGTGAGGTGAATTGAAACGCAGCCCCTCGGAACGGCGCGCGCAGAGGTGCAGCAGCAGCAGGGTGACCTCGCGCTCTGCCCCGGGTGGGTTCCCTCCTCCTTCCCCGCCTCCCCTCCCGTGCCCGGCCTGAGGAGAATATTTCGCAGCAGAGGCAAACATGGAGCTAGTCCAGAAGGCGAAACGCTGCTCTCGCCACATAACATTCAAGCCTGTGTGGGGATGACAAAGGAAGAGGCAGCCTGGATGCGTGACCCTCTTCCCATTTAGGCGCAGGAGCCGCGCGGAGGGTGATTAGCTCGTCGTGGCCTCCTCTCCGTGGGCAGCAGGAAGGCGTTGCGCTGCTGAGTCGGTGGAAAGGAAGAAAGGGGGGGGGGCGCGCACCGCTCAGGGAAGACGAGACCCTCCCCCCATCCCGCCAACCAAAACAAAGCCCTCAGCAGCCTGCTGACAGCAGGAGACCCGGGCGCGTTTGGGAAGAGAAAGTCCCGCTGAAAAGTGCAACTGAGGGGGGATCCGCGGCGTCTCCTCATCCAGGGCAGGGCACAAAGACGACCCTGGCGTTTGCTCAAGCAGGGCGCAATCCTAACCTGAAGCCGGCACAGTTAGGCCAGCAAGGTTTGGCTGGCAAAAGGGTCACTGTAAAGCCACAGGCGGAGGGAGGGTGTCACTGGGGGTGGTACCCCTGCACAGAACAACCCCCCCCCGCCCTTGCTTGCGCTCGTATCGCTCCTTGATGGAGCTGTTCTGGGCACAGGGAAGTGTGGCTGGGCGACACATGGGGAGTGGGGCACCGTGCTGGGGGAACAGTGTCACCCCACTCCCGGGTGCTCTCGGAGCCCAGTACGGCTCTGCGTAAAGCGCACATAGACCACTCTCGGAGTCAGGGAGGATGGTGCATGTCTTGTATGCTGGCCTCTCTGACTCCAAGAGTGGTCCCAACATACTTTTCAGTGTCCCTTGTGCCGGCCAAACTTTGCTGGCCTAACTGTGCCAGCCTAACTCCAGGTTAGGATTGCGCCCCCAGTGAAACGTCACCCCAACTTTATTGTATGCATGCGTGCGTATGTATGTATGCATGTTAAGATCAGAGCTCTTGCTGGCTCTGACGACACCTGGAGCAGGGTGACGTTGTGACGCATCACTGTGCCTCCTCCATGCCCCCTGCACCGCCTTGCCATGCCCCAAGTGTCCAGAATCGCTCTGTTTTGGAGCGAAATGGAGGCAGGGGAGGGAGGGAGGTGAGTGCCAATCTGCCCTCTAGTATTTTCGTCCTCCGCTGTAGCGGGCAGGTGCAATACCACATAGTATAGATCAGGGGTCAGGGAACTTTTTAACCTTTTACCCCAAAATATATTTTGATACACCAACGTTACCCCCGCCAGAACAAAAGGAAAAAAATTACATATTGGAACCCATTGCTTTTTATTTGATTGATTAATGAGCTTAATTAATGCTATGTAAATATGAAGTTGTAAAGGGCGGCGCAAAACAAACAAAACAAAACGGAGCCAGCCAGCCAGCGACAGAACCGGAACGGGGGTAATGGATGGTCGCGCTGCCAAGACACAGCCGGGCATGCATATAGATTCATATGCATGCCCGGCTGTGTCTCGACAGTGTGACCGTCCATTACCCCCAGGAATTTCATTTTTACCCCATTTGGGGTAATTTACTCCTGTTCCCTGACCACTGGTATAGATGCTCCGCCTCTGCTTAATGTAAAACAGTCACCCAACAAATTAGTAACCCACAAAAAACCAGTGGCCAACTTGTTGACACCTAACGGGAGTTCTAGTATTAGCTCTGATACATGTGACAGGTGACTCATACTAACAGCTTATTGGTTTCCTGCTGTGTCAAAACAATACCTTATTGGCTCTTGGAACAATCAGTCTCATTGGTCAGGGAATCCTCTTTTTGTTACAGAAGGCAGTTGTGTTTTCTTTTTCTGGTTATTTGGCATAATATTTGACAGAACACAGATATGTCAATGTGGTTTGTTTCATTGCATTCTGCAGTAGATTATGCATCATATGATATACAATATGACAGTGTTACTCAAAAACACCAAGGTGTTCCAATGTTGGCCATCAACCCCTCCCCCAACCCCTCGAGTGTGTCACCCAGAACAGTCCACATCCCCCTAATGATGGGGGCACCGAGCACATGTTGTTCGACAGCACCAACACTTTGTTCCTTGTATGGAAAAGGGAACATAACATCTTCCATACTGCACAATCTAAAGTCTAACAGATGTCAGCTTCATGCAACTCTTCCTCAGGGGTATTCTTAAAATGCAAGGAGAAGAGGAGAACTTTCTTTCACCCAACAAAATCAGTGCTCTTCTACACAAGAAATCATGTTCTGTCAGACAGCTTTGGGGGCTGAAAAGTCCGTAAACTGGCTTAGAGTGCAATCCTACCCTGGAGTTGGGCAGGCAACACCTGATTGGTCAGAAAATGGCACAGAATTGTTGTTTTTCAAGCCAGGAACCCAAGCTCTGCAACTGAAAACAAGAATATTGAAAACATTTCACTTTAAAATGGGCATATATCAGATTCTCAGGTTTGAAAACAACAGTTTCTCAAACAGGGTTGGGACCCACTTGGTGGATTGAAGAAAGCTTGGAGCAACCATTTTGGATGCTGCGGACCTTACTCTTGCTATATTCCTTTTGCAAGTGTTAACAGTTGAATTTTCAAGTGAGAGTTTTTAAAAATTTTGTTTTTCGTTCAATGCTTTTTTTCTAGACTGAAGAGCCCCAAACGCTGTAGCTTTTCCTCATAAGGGAGGTGCCCCAGTCACTCTCTTCTTCACCTTTTCTAGTTCCACCATTTGGAAACCTGGAATAGCCTAAATTCGGTGGAAGTGATGTCTCTATGATTCTGAGAGCACAATCCTAACCTGGAGTTAACCTGGCACAGTTAGGCCAGCAAAGTTTGGCCAGCACAAGGGACACTATAAGCAGTGGTGCCATCCTGGCGGAACGGCCCGGTACACTGTTCCGCCAGTTCCGCGGATGGGCCCGGGCTGCGCTGCCTCTCCTGAGGACGGGTGAGCTGCTCCTGGGCTCACCCGCCCGCCCGCTTTCACGTCCCAAATCACTCTGAAATGGAGCGATTCGAGGCGCAGGGAGGTGTGGCTGCCCTCCGCCATAGGGGCGGAGGGCTGTCAATCATCCGGGCGTTCCCGTTCCTGGCGCGCCCGGATGACGTCTCTGACTGTAAGGTAACACTCTTGGAGTCAGAAATGCCAGCACCATCCTCCCTGACTCCGAGGGTGGTCCAAACGGGCTTTACAGTGGCCCTTGGTTCGGCCAAACTTTGCTGGCCTAACTGTGCCAGCCTATCTCCAGGTTAGGATTGTGCCCTGAGACAAACTGAACAGAATAATCAGCCTCATTTGCGATTTGTTCCTACCTTGTTGATTGCCAGAGTGGGTGCACATATAAAACAAAGGCATCATTCCACAATTCTGGTCTGAAATGTCTGCAATAGGCTACCCTTGGAGACAGATCCTAGGCTAAGTGAATAATTGGTCTGACCCACCATGACAGTTCTTACATTCTCATGTTCCATTCAATTCTAAGTTATGATGGATTGCCCTTTGGAGAGCAAACCCAAAGTAGCAGCCCCCAAACCACAGACAGCTCACTCAAAAATGCAAACCAGAATCGGCCATAAAAGGCACCTAATTCAGATAATGAGATCCAGCTGGGATGGCCCGTAAACAACAGAGGGAGAAAACCTATAAAATGCTTAGGGCCAGGGCACGGTGCAGTTCAAACGAGATGCATCTTCAAGTGGCCTGAATTGTTCTCAAGATGTTCCTGTTAACTCTCGGAAAGCAGTGTTTAGGAGAAAAACATTTAGGAGAAAAACCTTCCTTTTCCACCCACCTCTTGCAGCGAGTTCCCAGGACATTCTCCTAAGCTGGAATGGTGGGAAAGATTTTGGTTTTTGACAAAATACGACTCCAGGGCTTCAGCTCAATTTTCGCACACACTACACTTAAAATAATCGCCAAGACCCAGAGGAAGAAGTTCGCGCAGTAACTCCTCCATTCATTAGAGTCAGAAAAGTGCGGTTTTGGCAGCAAATTGCGCTTCTAGATAGGCACATTAAACAAAACCGGGATGTCCATAACTCATGCTCCATGTGAGGCAGCAGGATATTTTAGGGAGGAAAAGGTTGGGACGCTGCCCAGGTGATTTAGGAAATTGGGAGCAAGAGCAACACAATTAACATTCCTTATTTCAAAGATGCTGCCCTATTTAGCACATGGCTCCCAGGCGCCCCTGGGTGGCAAAGGAAGACCAAACTGTCATAATCTGTGGTTGATATTTTATAACTAGATGATCCCTTATCTGGAAATCAGAAATCCGAACATATTTGTCTTAAGACTTTTTTTTACTTTCTATATAAAGGTCTTGTGCTTGTTCCCACATACAGAGTGCAATCCTACCCTGGAGTTAGGCTGGCACAGTTAGGCCAGCAAAGTTTGGCCAGCACCAGGGCCACCATAAAGTGCGTTTGGACCACTCTTGGAGTCAGGGAGGATGGTGCACATCTGTGTGCTGGCCTCTCTAACTCCAAGATAGGTCCAAACATACTTTATGGGGTCCCTTGTGCCAGCCAAACTGTGCTGGCCTAACTGTGCCGGCCTAACTCCAAGTCAGGATTGCACCCACAGGCGGGTAGCAAATGGTGTGTGCCATTGTTGACAAATGTCCAAGAGGCCAGCAGACACCCAAATGCATAACAATGAAAAGAGCAAGAGGAAGCATTTCTCATTAGATTTATGCAATTATTCTGAAATCCAGAAAAATCCAAAATCTGGACATGTTCCCGTCCCAAGCAGTCCAGATAAGGGATACTCAACCTGTACTAGCAAAATGCAGATCATTATGAGTGCCCACAAATTGCAAGGATGCAGTGCATCCCTTTGGAGCATCCCTGATCTTGGACCCCTGTCAGGTTTTACCTTCACTGAAACAATATCTCCAAGCACAGGCTGGAAAAAATAGGAACCTTCCACTTAACCGAACTGCATACAGTTCTGGTCACCATATCTCAAAAAGGACATCGTGGAACTGGAAAAGGTGCAGAAGAGAGCAACCAAAATGATTGCAGGGTTGGAGCACCTCCCTTCTGAGAAAAGGCTACAGCATTTGAGGCTCTTCAGTCTAGAAAAAAGGTGCCTGAGAGGGGACATGATTGAGACATACAAAACTATGCAGGGAATGGAGAGAGTATTGGTAGAGGTATGTTCTTTTCCCTCTCACATAACACCAGAACCAGGGGACATCCATTAAAATTGAATGGCAGGAGAGTAAAGAAAATATTTCTTTACCCAGAATGTAGTCTGTGGAACATCTTGCCACAGGATGTGGTGATGGCAACTGGTCTGGATGCCTTTAAAAGGGGATTGGACAGATTTCTGGAGGAAAAGTGCAACCCAGATTACAAACTGTAATGGATATGTGCAACCTCTTGGTTTTAGAAGCAGGCTACCTCAGAATGCCAATTGTAAGGGAGTGGCAACAGGATGCAGGCATCTTGTGGTCTTGTGTTTCCTGAGGCATCTGGTGGGCCGCTGTTGGATACAGGAAACTGGACTGGATGGGCCTTTGGCCTGACCCAGTAGGCTCTTCTTATTCATTTCAGATGGGGATGTGTGAACCAATGGGCTAATCAAGAGTTTCATGGATTAGATGGATTTTCAGAGATTTGAAGACAGAGGGAAGGTCCTTGACTTTACAAGCCAACAATCTTTTGTAAAGAATATCCTTCATCCTCTTTGGGGACACACCTAAAGTAGAGGCTGTGAGAGATCTGGAATTACTAGTACTGTGGTAATTCTTTTTTTGTGTCATTACCCTTCAGTGAGAAATTGGGTTGCATGAAGCAGTCCAACATGCAATGAGGTGTGGTCTTTCTACACTTTCTGAAAATATGTCAGATTTTGCTTGCTGGAGAATATGATGGCCATAAAATTGCTAACTTCTTGGATGGTGTCTGTCTGCAATCTGCAAACCCCAACATAATTGCCATGCAACATCCCAAAGGAAACAGAGATGAGCCAAGAGCCTCACAATAATTTAGGTGACCTTTTCCCCAGCAACAATAAGCATCAACCTCAATTGACTGGCACCAAACAAATCAGGCACCCAAGTAACTTCTTATTTCATATGCAGTCAGGCCTCTTTACATGTGAACTTGTAAACTTGTTATCTGTGAATTTCTTCGAGGGGCAGATTTGCTACTTACCTCATTATCTGCAAGTCTGTTCCCATTATCCACTATGCAGAGACCTTCCAGAAGCTGCAGGAACCTTCAGAATGGCAGCTGCGACCAGTATGGACCACTTTAAAATGGATAGCAGAAGCATCCACTGGCCATGTTTAAGAGTCCATGCTAGTCACAGGTGCCATTCTGAAGATCTCTGCAGCCTCTGGAAGGTCTCTGAAGCATTCAGATATCTTTTGACACTTCCTGCTGCACTCTGCTGACTTCCTGAGTGTCTCTGCTGGATTCTTCTGATGGCAGAAGAATCAGAAGAATACCTTCTGATAAGGTAGCCCTTGCACATAACCCCATTGATCCCATAGGATCAATGGTTTGTTATCTGCAAAACTGCTACCTGCGAGGATTGCCAGGAACCTAACCCTAGCAGTTAAGGAGGACTGCCTGTACATGCTCATATTTACACAGACTGGAAGGAAACAGAGGAAGTCAATTCAATGGCACACACAAATGAATTGGAAGAGCCCAATCCTACGCTTTCCTCCCCACTGGTGCAACTGCACCACAAGGGTGGAAGATCAGGAGGCTTACAAATACCTCTGTAAACCTCCCACTTCACAATGGGGCTCCTTGGACCTGTGCTATTGATTTCCTTAGTGCAAAGCCCAAGGAGAGAAAAGGGGCAGGAAGGCTGCAGGGAAAGGGGGTGGATCTGGTGCAACTTCCCCGCCCCCATTCTCCCACCCCTTTTCACCTTTCCTGCTGACTTACCTGCTCCGGCAGGCAGTGGGAGAGCTGACAGCATGTGCGAGAGGGCTCCGGCCTTCCCGGTGGCATCCCAACAGTGCGCTACTGGTGCTTTATATGACACTTCTTCAGTAGGTAGCACTGGCAGAATGCTTGTTCTGCCAGCACTACGGGTGCTGACTTGACGTCAACATTCGGGGTGACCATAGCCACGCCCCTGATGTTGATGTAGCCACGCCCCTAATGTTGATGTGGCCATGCCCCCTGATGTGGCCACACCCCCTGTCATCGCCCCGGCCTTGGAGGCGGCTGCTTGCGGCACCCCCATCTGAGTCTGGGGCGGGTGAGCCAATGAGCTTCTTCCTGATGCGCCAGCAATGCCTCAAGAAGGAGCTCTTTGGCTCGATCGCGCTGCCCTCGGCTGGGCCTGTTCGCTGCTGGGCCAGGCGTGCTCCCGGCCCAGCGCTGAACATGGGGATGCCCCGCTCTTTGGGGGTGCTCAATATTGTGGGTGCTGAGCACCCATTGCAAATTATCGTGGGTGCCGACTGCATACCGGCACCCACAGAGTTGGCGCTACTGGCCAGCACTAAAGCCCAATAGGATTGGGCTGTTACAATCTAGTTTTGAGAGAACAATATAGCATCTGATTCATAGTGCATGTTTGTTGCAGGAGCAAGGATATTCATCACTTTGTAAATATATCTTTGCACAGTTAATGAAGCACCATCTTTCTGTGCATCACGCCCATCCCCAACCGCATATTGTTCTTGCCCGCTGTACAAATATCAAGAACGGATGCCACCACTGTTCTCAATCTTGTATCTATAAGGTGAACGTAGTCTTCCTTACCATGTTTGCGGTGAATTTTCATTTACAAGACTTGAGTAGAGAAGCGTGCTCCAGTTTTACAACATAATCACAGCAGGCTTACCTACAGCAAATCATGGAATGTAATCTGGACAGGCTTTTCCTGAAAACCTTTTTCTGACCCTAAAAGCCCACAATCCAAAACATAAGTGCATGGACGCCAGTATGGAAATACGCTCAGTAATGGAGCTCAGGTTGAGCCTAAAGCCTTAAAACAAATAACCAAATGACAGGGCATTGTGATTGTCAAATCTTGCTTTTATTTGGAAAGGCTCGGAGTATCTAATTGTTAGTCTGAGAACATTTGAAATAGTAGTCACAGCAATTTAGTACAAAGAACTGCCATTGTGCCAGAATAGTCATGACTTCCACACTGGGTTCTGCATCACATGGAAAACACCTGCATTCAACAACATGTGAATGTATATGCAAGTGCGTGTGTGTGTGTGCATGCTTGCATGCAGGCATGCGTATGTGTGAAGACAGAGTTGCCAGTTTTCAAAAAATGATTCTGTTTCTCCAGCTCAGCTATTTTCAATAAGAACAAAAGAACATGTGCACCTCTGGATCAGGCCAAAGGCACTTCTAGTCCAGCTTCCTGCATCTCACAGTGGCCCACCAGATGCCTCAGGGAACACACAGGACAACAAGAGATAAGAACATAAGAAAAGCCTTGCTGGATCAGGCCAAGGGCCCATCTAGTCCAGCTTCCTGTTTCTCACAGTGGCCCACCAGATGCCTGAGGGAGCACACAAGACAACTAGATACTTGTGTCTCACGGCCATTCCCCTGCATCTGGCATTCTGAGGTAGCCTATTACCAGTGGTGGGATTGAGGGGGAACGCAGGGGAACTCAGTTCCACCAGTTAAAATTAGGGCTGACTCCGCCCACTTCACTCTCCCTCCTCCCCCCTCCCAATTCCTCTGCAAAGAGCTTTTCTTCTTGGTTGGCCAGCACTCAGAGGGTTAAAGGGAGCGACTCCGGATTCCTAGGGGGGCGAAGGAAGTGATGTCATTCAGGGGGAACGGACCAGAATGGGTGTTCCGGATCCTAACGGGCTCCGTGGCTGGTTCCGGGTTACCGACAACTGCCAATCAAAAGTGAGTTCCTGTTCCTAAATCATTTAGATCCCACTACTGCCTATTACCACCACCCAGAAGGAGGACACCAGACTGAGGTTAGGGTTTAACTTTATTGAACACAAGTGTAAATCATGAAAGCTACTGAACACACCATCCCTCCCTCGCCAGTCTGGGGTAGGCAAAAAAAACTGCCATCCATGGCCAATTTGGACGACAGAAAAAAAATTCCTACTGGCCCTCTTGATGAGCAACCAGCATCCTGTTGCCACACCCTTGCACCTGGCATTCAGAGACAGCTCACTTTGTGGTACCTATGCATACCTATGCACAGGGGTGTCATCTAAATGATTTAAGAACAGGTACTCACTTTTGATTGGCATGTGTCGGGACCCACCCACCGGAAGTGATATCATAAGCCAGAAGTGATATCGTGGCAGGAAGTGACAGAACATGTTAAGGAGGCCTGGCATCATGTTAAAACCCCAGAGCAACTCATTTTTCAGTGGCAAGGAAAGGAAAGGCTCCGCTCGCTGCCTGCTTGCCTGGCTCTGAGAACGCGCAGACAACTCAAACATGCAGGAAATTCAAACGTTGCAGAGGGCGGAGTCGACGAGTGGGCGGGCGAATGGGCGGGGCCAGCTGTAATCCTAGAAACTGGTACTTGCGTACCCCCGCGTACCCCCTGCATGACATCACTGCCTATGCATTTACTGTTGCAATGCACAGTGTAAGTGGCCCCTCCCACTGGCCATCAAAGTGATTCTGGGCAGTGGCAGCAGGGTGCCAAAGACGCCATTTGGTTTGGCAAGTGCCTGCACATTGCCATCCCTGCCCAGAACAGCTCCAACAGTGAGTGGGAGGGGGCGCTTACATGGCACATTGCAGCGACTTCTCCCTCTGGATTTGCATTACTGCGCCATCCTGCTTTGGCTATGCTAACTAACTCTTATCTCTGTATTGCAGAAGGATGAGGGGAGAGAAGGATGAGGAAAGGCAGTTTGCCTGAAGCTCACAGCTCTGTGCCATTACGCAGCTCCAACTATCTGGTGCTGTAGCTTTAGTTGCACTAACAGCACAGAAACAGGGACATTCATGCTGGAGGTGAACTATATATTTAACGTTAATTATTCATTTTCATTTGTTTTTTTACATAGATGTTGAAACTTTTTGTGTTCCGCCTGACATACTCTGCTCCATTAAGGACACAATCCTAACCTGGAGTAAGGCTGGCACAGTTAGGCCAGCAAAGTTTGGCTGGCACAAGGGCCACCGAAAAGCACACTTGGACCCACTCTCAGAGTCAGGGAGGAGGTCGCACGTCTGTGTGCTGGCCTCTCTGACTCCAAGAGTGGTCCCAACATACTTTATGGTGTCCCTTGTGCCGGCCAAACTTTGCTGGCCTAACTGTGCTGGCCTAACTCCAGGTTAGGATTGCACACTGAATGCTTGCAAAAATGTAAGAAGCTGTTGGCTTCATAGTATCTGACATTTAGTTAATTGGAATTCATTTGCTGGAATCAGAGTCTTCAATAAGCCATCTGCAAACACTGTTGCAGTGAAATAAAGTATTCATGTTCCAGGAAGAGTGTGTAGGCGTTGAACTGTATTCCTATGAACCTGCAACAGCTGATCAGGTGCATGAAGTCTTGTGTAATGTGACACTCCAGAACCATTCATGGCTTGGAGAGCAAAATCTCTGAGCAGGTCTCCAAACTGTGACTGGCTCTGGAGGCAAGGGGGTGGAGCTGTGTTACACAGCCAGGTGGGCTCAGGATATGACAGGCATTGCACTGTTGCTGCAATGATGCCATCCCACATAAGATTGTCCTCAGGCTTTATTTACTCGAATGATAGACCGAATTAACACCTTTCCCCTTGCCATGCCTGCCTTTCTTTAGCAGATTTAGATCTGCAGACTACTCTGGATTTGAAACTGGTCAGGTGGGGGCAGGCCATGGCCACAGAAAGGGGCCAGCAGCACAATCCCACCTAGACAGAGAAAATGGTGAGGAATATGTTCAAAAGAAGAAACAGACGAATTATGTGGATTAAAGAGTCTAGACAAGTGAGAGTTTATGTTTCCAAGTTGAAAGATGAAGATGAAATGAGTCCCAGTGATGGAACAACATTCTTTGCAAAATCCACAATCAAAACTATCTGCGGTTCAGTGATTAATTTTTATTTATCTCGAGAGCATAATAGTTTGTAGTCTGTACGCACCACCTCCCCCTGGGTTTTAGAAAACCTGACTTCCTTAGAATTGCGACGAGGGGAAGCTGATTGAGAAAGTATTGCTTGTCTTTCCCTTTGCTTCTACCGCAGCTGTCCTTTGACAAGACGGGTGGTTTATTCTGAGGCAAGCAACAACAAAACACATTCCAAAGGCAGAGGAAATGGATTAACAGCTACTGAGGCAAGACAAACGCATAGGGATAGTAACAGGAACGAGGGAGAGCATTGACTCTAACTTTGAGCATATCGTTTCACAGGATGGATCACAATTCATTTCTCAGAGCACTGAAAGATGGGTGGGATAAGAAGCATCAGGTTCTCAAATCATGTGTTGGCACAGATTAGCTTAATAGTTGGATTTAATGCTCAGGAGCAAACTCCTGTGAAAGAGATCTTCAATTACACCTAAGAGCAGCAGTTCCCAAGCTTATTGTGGTCATGGAGCCCTGTTGCGGCAGTGGCATCGCCTGGCTATCCCAGGTGCCGCCATCTTGAATAGGGTGAGATCTCATGCAAACTTGTGTGATTCAAGATGGCAGCGCCCAGGAGAGCCAGTAGGAAGAGACCATTGGGGACATCCCATGGTGTTCCTATGAGCAGTGGCGTCACCAGGATTTACATCACCCTCTGTGAGAGCTCATCACATCACCCCCATGATGGAACTCCTCCTGTATCTGACCATACAGGATAAATTACAATATCATATGCACATTGATAATGGCATCATTAGGGTTGGTGTAACCTCCATTCAGTTTATTTATTTTAATATCTAATAGCACAGGTCACCCAACAAATCAGTAACCAACCAAAAACCAGTGGCCAACTTGATGACACACAACTGAATAAGAGTTCTAGTATATTATTTTCGATACATGGAAATGAGAGCTGATTCATAACATTTTATTGGTTCCCTGCTGTGTCATAACAGCACCTCATTGACTCTCAGAAGAATCAGTCTCATTGGTCAGTTTTGAGTGAAGGAAATCCACTTTTTGTTACATAAGGCAGTTGTTTTCCTTTCCTGGTGATTTGCCTATAACTTTTGATAGAATACAGATATTTCAACACAGTTTTTTTTTCCTCATTGCATTATACATTAAATTCCACATCCAATTTATATATTATAATATGATGGTATTAATAAAAAAATACCAAGATTTTCTCAATTTTGGCCAGTCGTGTGTCTCACACGCACCCCTGGGTGCTTCACCCAGTCGGCACCTACCCCCCCCCCCAGCAATGCCACTGCCTGTGAGTTTGCTAGGGCACAT
>JAJKFI010038039.1:0-35314 GCA_029204185.1 Lerista edwardsae
TAATAATAATAATAATAATAATAATAATAATAATAATAATAATAATACTTGATTTATATACCGCCTTTCTTAGGTCACCAGATTTCTCTAATGACTATAACTCAAGGCGGTTTACATAGGCAGACTTTATTCAGAAACCCGAAGGTTTTTACAATTTTTACAGAAATGGTCTATCTTCCAAGAACTACACACATACAGATGGATCTTTCTGGATTTAGTCCTTCTTTCTGGCCACCCGTTTGTCTTCTTGCTGGCTGATAAGTAGCTTCCCTGCTCCCACCAGAGAAGCGGCTGAACTTCGGCACAACTCCCCCTCACACAAGGCAGCCGAAGCTCAGCTGTTAATCAGCTGCAATTAACGAAGTCTGCCACTCACAGAGACTTCCGGCTGTCCCGAACTGGCGACCTTCAGATCTTCAGCTCTTATCTTCAGATGAACGGTGACACTCCCAATGCCGTTTAAGTCCACATTCGGCCCCCATCGGCATGGGTGGTGGTGAGAAGGGGTGAAAAATAAAATGTCCAAAATCCCTGACATTAGTGTCAAATCCATAGTTTTCGGGGTCGCTAAGCTGATTCGTGACAGTCCCGATGACATTTAAGCCCAAGTGTAGTTGAATAGAACAAATAGAGCTCTGTAGAACCTTCTGGAAATTTTTAGATATCATTATGCCCCGGTCTTGGACTCCACTCAAATACTTGCCATGTTACCAGGCATAGTCACTGAATACAAGTCTATCGATACCATAGTACAGTGGTCTGGGAACAGGGGTAAATTACCCCAAATGGGGTAAAAATGAAATTCCTGGGGGTAATGGACAGTCATGCTGCCGAAACACAGCCGGGCATGCATTTGAATCTATATCATATGCATGTATATGAATCAAATCTAACTAAGCAGGTTAGATATGTACAATAAGAGTAAGATTTAAAAATATTTAAAGAACTTTCCTAACTCTCCCAAACCCTTTACAACTTCATATTTACATAGCATTAATTAAGCTCATTAATTAATCAAATAAAAAGCAATGGGTTCCAATATGTAATTTTTTTTCTTTTGTTCTGGCAGGGGGGTGGGGTGACATCGGCGTATCTAAATATATTTTGGGGTAAAAGGTAAAAAAGTTCCCTGACCCCTGCCATAGTAGATGCCTATGAGGTCGTCAATTTCCCATCAGACTTCCTAAACTCACTTGATCCGGCTGGATTGCCACCACATCGGCTTTTACTTAAAGTGGGATCTCCAATTATTTTACTACGGAACCTTGACTCACCAGAACTTTGCAAAGGCACAAGGCTGTGTGTCAAGAAGATGCTGGGTACTGTAATTGAAACGACTATCTTAACAGGAAAGGGAGAGGGTGAAACAGTTTTTATCCCACGGACAACACTCATTCTGACGGATCTCCCTTTTAATTTTAAGAGACTGCAATTTCCAGTGAGACTTGCGTTCTCGATCATGATCAACAAGTCACAGGGGCAGTCTATTAAGTACTGCGGAGTGGATCTGAGATTGCCATGTTTCTCCCACGGACTACTTTATGTTGCTTGATCAAGGGTGGGTTTGCCCAAGAATTTATTTATTCTTGCTCCTGGAGGTGAAACTAAAAATGTTGTTTATAATCAAGTTCTGAGTTAAAGTAATATTATAGTGAATTTGTAAAATATTTCACCTTATAATTTTTATACTGTACTTATCCTTTTAATTATCTGTATATAACATTACTTCGATTTCACACTATAGATAGAATTCATTCCTTTTCCTGTCTAATAGAAGCTTGGGATAAATAAATACCCGGGCAACGCCAGATAAGGACAAGCTAGTAATGGATAAATTTCAGTGGGAAACATTTAATTTTGTGCTTAACTGTACCACTAAAATCAACAGGCCTTAAAATTGCTTTACTTTGTCTCTATTATGGCCAATATCTATATAATCACTGATACAATGTGCTTAAAACTGGTTAATGTATGCAATGTATGTATGACAGATAATGTCCTGGTTAGAAGACTGTAAAGATGACTCCTAACATTTCTTCGCTTGTCTCCAGCCTTTCATCACAGTTTCATCACTGCTACCTACAGATTCCTGCAGAATTGTCTCCACTCTTCACACAAGTTTCCATAAAAAAAATGAATGCTTTATATTCACAGACTCAGAGCGCAATCCTAAACTGGAGTTAGGCTGGCATAAACTAAGCCAGCAAAGCTTGGCTGGCACAAGGGCCATCATAAAAGGTATTTTGACTACTCTCTGAGTCAGGGGGGATGGCGCACGTCTGTGTGCTGGCCTCTCTGACTCCAAAAGTGGTCCAGACATACTTTACGGTGTCACACACACACACACACACACACACACACACACAGAGAGAGAGAGAGAGAGAGAGAGAGAAAGAGAGAGAGAGAGAGAGAGAGGGAGAGGGAGAGGGAGAGGGAGAGAGAGAGAGAGAGAGAGAGCACATTTTCATGAACCTTGTGTGTATGTACAGAATGAAGTCTCTGGGAACATGGGTTCTCGCCCTGCTGAGTCCTGGAATGCTTTGTTATGACCAAAAAGGTTGGTTCTTAGATTTATTTTAAGAGGGATGCATAAATCTGTTTCAGCTGTGCCAAATTTCTAGGTTACAAGAAGAAAAGGGGGATTGCAATGGCTTCACAAATCACAAAGCAGAGAAGTATTAACATATGGCATACATTAGCAAAAGAGCTATTGAAAGGAAGTAATATAAATTAGCCCAAGAGGCATCTAGATGGTTTTCCAAAGCACAGAGGCTAACATTCTTCTTGGTAACCATGAAGACCCTGTTCTCACTTGCAAACCTTCCCCCGCCTTCCCTATATCTCTGGTCCCTGTGCCACGGCCCCAGCTATTAAAATCTATTCCCATGCAATGGCTTGGCTTTTTACACATGACTGAAAAATGAATGGACACGAGGCAATAACATTCCTCCTTAATAAAAGATCAAATAAGCAGGGGGGAAGCATTTGCAACAAGCTGTGGTTCAAACTGTAAACAAGACAAGATGCTTCAAACATTTCTATGTGCAAATTGGAGCTGAAGGGTTGAAGAGAATTTTGTTTAAGAATGGAAAAAAAATTAAGTAGCCTCCTCCGCTTTAAATGTGCATCAGACAGAAAATACCACAAGATATTAGGCCAACCACAATGAGTAAACTGAGTGGGATTAATCTAGACAGACAGGCATCAATACTACTTTGTCTGGGCTGTCAGAGCAGGACATTGGAGAAGGAGGGGGTGGTAGTTTTACAATTGCATTAGATTTACACTGTTCTTTACTGTGTCTCCTCAATCTGGCAACTTCTGCCATTAAAACTCCAAGAATGCGCTGTGCAGCAACTACTGGGAGGGTGGCGGTGGCATGGTAAGTAATGCAGGTGCTGCAACATGCTGTGTAACATGCTTGTAAGTGATCCCTCCTAGCTGCTCCCATGTAAGTGGTTCCTCCCACACTGCATTGCCATTGCTCCCCAGAATGGCTCTGACAGCAAGTGGGAGGGGCTGCTTACATGGCACATTGTGGCACCTGCAATACTTAGCATGCTGCCCCCCCACAGCTACGCTACTGAAGGGTTGCAAGGAAATATACAACATTTCTGTCTGATTCAAGAAACAGTGTGTTTTCTCCATTCACAAAGTTGACAATTTAACCCAACTAGGGAAGAACTCAGAGCACAATCCTAAGCTGGAGTCGGGCCAGCAAAGTTAGACTGGCACAAGGGACCCTGTAAAGCAGTGTTATTCAAACTGTGGGTCGGGACCCACTTGGTGGATTGCGACCTGATGTCAGGTGGGTCGTGGAAAGCTGGGAGCAGCCATCTTGGAAACTGCAGAGCTTACTCTTGTTATACTCCTTTGGATGAGTGTTAACAGTTTGAATTTTAAAGTGAGGGTTTTTTTTAAAAAATGTTTTTAGTTCACTGTTTTTACATAATATTTTGTACTTATCTTGTTTTTTGACAGGGATATTTCATGGTTGAACAATTGCTGCAGTCCAAGAATGCCAATTTGCATTTCAGGAGTGTCATTTTATTATGCCACAATGACAGCACTTCTTGCTTGATAGTGTCATTTCTGGCCATGACCTCACTTCCAAGTTAATGACATCACTTCCGGTGAGTCCTGACACGGATGCCATTCTAAAAAGTGGGTCCTGATCTAAAATGTTTGAATACCACTGCTGTAAAGTATGTTTGGACCACTCTCAGCATCAGAGAGGTCAGCACACAGACGTGCGCCAACACCCCTGAGTCCAGGAGTGGTCCAAACCCTCCTTATGGTGGCCTTGGTGCCAGCCAAACTTTACTGGCCTACTGTGCCAGCCTAACTCCAGGTTAGGATTGCACCCTCAATCACGTCGATAGGGCACAACTTAATCACGCATTTCAGCCCCATCGACGGGAAGACTCAAGCATATTTTTAACTTTCTTCCAATGAAATCAGCAGGATTTAATCATGCTTACCATTGGTTGAATGTGGGTGTTAGTTGGTAATGATTACGGTGGTACTCTTTCCAGACATAGTAATTACCAGCATGGTGATGATTGTAGTCTAACAGCCCATTCCTAGGGTGCCAGGCCTCTGTAGGAGCTATGGTGCCAGAACAGTTACCGCTGCATCCTATGGGCACCACAGCAGCCATAGGAGGCACCTCGGGAGAAGGGGAGGTTCTTTTATAATATGTAAGACTTTTGGACAAGAACCTACAGTTACATTTAAAAAGGTAAAGGCTTCCCTGCGACCAAATGGTCTAATCATGACCAACTCTAGGGGCAGTGCTCATCTCCGTTTCTAAGCCAAAGAGCCAGTGTTTGTCCAAGGACAGTTTCCATGGTCATGTGGCCAGCATGACTACATGCCGAGGCACAAGGAACTATCATGGATGATGGATGTTAGGCCACCAGCAGAGATGAGTCACAGCAGGAATTCGCAGTCAAGGACGTCAAAAGCGAGATAGAAGGCTCGGAGAAACAGGCTTCCTTCACCAGACTTTATTTCAGCAACACAACGATACAGCATAACAACTCCTTCCAAAATGACCCACACCGACAGTGCCAGAGCTCTCTGGTTAAGTATTTTCTCACAACCAACCAGATTGCTCCAATTAGCCTAATTGTCTGAGTGGTTTCAGCTGTGCAATGAACACCGTTTGCTTTCCCAACCAAGTGGCACCTATTTATCTATTCACAATTTTTACGTGCTTTTTGGCAGGAGCTGCTAGGTTGGCAGGAGCTGGGACAAGCGACGGGAGCTCACTCCATCAGGTGGTCTCGAACTGCCAACCTTCCAGTCAGCAAGCTCAACAGCTCAGCAGTTTAACCAGCACCACCACCACGACCCTATAGTTTCATTCACAATGGCTCTATGAATCATTCTGTGAAATGTTGTTGAAAAACAAGATGTAAATATTAACAACAGTAAAAATGATGATAGCCTCTCAGAGTCTCATGGGAAAAGTCATGGAGCCAACTAGTAAAATCAGTTTTGTAGTTTTCTATGGTGCTTCAAGAACTACCCTAAAAATGCTGAAAATAATCCCTAGAAACATACCAACTTTGCTGTAAAAGCAGTGTGCGTCTACATACAGTGTGATGACTGTAACGGGCTAATTGGATAGTACACTTAAAAATACAGCAACCAATCAACATAGCCCTGGTGAATATGAGCCATGATTACAGAGAGGGGGAAAAACCCTACACTTCCTAATAAAAATAGAAAAAGTCCACCACTCACAACTCATACATAACCCTTGCAGCAAAAGTCCAATCTTCAACAAACGAAGCATAATTAAGAGGCATCAACATCTACAGACTGCAAACTGTAATCTCTCGTAGACTAAAACAAATAAACAACTTGTCCTCATCAGAAGCAGTAATGTATTTTGTCTGGCATTTATGAAAAATTATTCACTTAAAGGGAAATCTCCAATGAAATGTATTGTTTTGCTGCTGCAAAATAATAGTTTCAAATTTCAAAGGCTGACATTTTTATAAAGTCTCAGGAGAAAGTTTTGACAACTATGGAACACAGGACTCATACATCAAACTTTCTAGTTTCTGCTATACTCCTACTGTAATCAATTTTAGGGCCATTATCCCAGAATCTTTTTTTCAAGTTTCTCCAGAGGGTCATGTGAAATTGAGTAGGTGAAATTGTGTGATCTAGTCCAGTGTTTCCCAAACTGTGGGTTGGGACCCATCAGTGGGTCACAAGCCTATTTTTGGGGGGGTCACAAAACGTTTTTCAAATATGTTAAGAAAAACTTTGCGACCTCCTTACATTAGTAGTAGGCTATTTCAGAGTGCTGGGTGCAAGGGAGGGGCAACAGGATGCAAGCATCTTGTTGTCTCGTGACTCCCTGGGGCACCTGGTGGGCCGCTGTGAGATACAGGAAGCTGGACTAGATGGGCCTTTGGCCAGATCCAGCAGGGCTCTTCTTATGTTCTTAAGATTTACAGAAGAAAATCATTGGGTGGTATGAGATAATCGTCATATCCCCAAATTAAGAAGTCACATTTTCCAATTTTCTCTAATAATTTGCATTGCATAGATCATGTGTGACCCTAATTTCAGCCTTTTGTCTGGCTTGGAAGTTCCTAACTGCACATCTTGCTCTCCAGTTCAGCCTTCAGGGCACCCTGGAATGACTACAAAAGATTGGGGGGAAACAGTCTTTGAACTCCGTTTCCTGCCTTCCCTTCTCACTGTTGGAACAGGCCACGAGAAGGGCACACCAGCAGAGGCGGATCTACAGGGTGGGCAAAGCTCTAAGTGTTGCAAGAAGCCTTACCCTGTCATGTAAATCCCTCCTCTCCCTTGCTGCTGTAGCCAGTAAGCAACGCTAAGATGTTGCTTTTCCCTGTGAGGATTGGCTAAAACGGTGCAGGAGAGGAGTGATTTCCACTGCAAGGTAAGGCTTCTTGCAAAACTTACAGCTTCGCCCTCCCTTAGATCTGCCTCTGCACACCAGACCCAACAGGGGCTTGCCTCAGCAGTTCAACGACTGCCACCGCAGGCCCAGCAGCAGAGCAACAGGCACCACTGCATCTGCCAGCATCAGGGGCAACATCCTGCCCCTTCCTTCTTGTTTGCTGGTGGGCCAGTCCCACTGTGATCAGGGGAGAAGCCCAGCTGGGCGACTGACACCTGGAGTGAGAGGCATGATGCCAACTGTTGGCAGGTCCCTTAGAAGCAGAGGTAGCGAGTGTTCGCAGGATCAGGGACCTGAAGGGCTGTCAGTCTGGACCTATGCAGCCCAGCTGGGAGCAAGGGGTCAGGGAGGCTCCATATAACCCCAGGCTAGCCAGTGTTGAGGGCAGCCTGGAGGAGGCTGGCTAGCAGGTAGGATGGTGGCCAGCTAGTGAACCCAAGCAAGGCTGCAGGCAGGGAGGAGGGCCAGAGGGTGAAGAAACCCCCTCCTCCTGCCTACCTCTGAGGCTGCTTAGATCCCTCAGGAGGCTGGAGGGAGGCTGGCCACAACCTTCTCCAGCTCCATCTGTTAACTCTCATAACTTCTCATAATGACAGAGTCGATAGAGGGATGTTCTTTTCCTTCTCTCAAAACACCAGAACCAAACTAAAACTGAGGGTTGGGAGAGTTAAAACAGATAAAAGGAAGTACTTTTTTACCCAGCGGGTAGTTAATCTGTGGAACACTTTGCCACAGGAGGTGGTGATGGCATCTGGTCTAGACGCCTTTAAGAGGGGATTGGATGGATTTGTGGAAGGAAAGTCCATTTTGGGCTATAGGCAATGATGGGTTGTAACCTCCTTACATTAGTAGTAGGCTACTTCAGAGTACTGGGTGTAAGGGAATGGCAATAGGACCCAAGCATCTTGTTGTCTCATGCCTCCCTGGGGCACCTGGTGGGGCCGCTGTGAGATACAGGAAGCTGGACTAGATGGGCCTTTGGCCTGATCCAGCAGGGCTCTTCTTATGTTCCCAATGTCAGCTACTCCAGGGGTAGCTGCCCCTTTCCCGGCAGTACCAACATTAATTAATGATTTATTATTTCCAAAGCAACTATTTCTCTCTCTCTCTCTCTCTCTCTCTCTCTCTCTCTCTTTTTGCCTAGTGGGTTGCAACAGGTTGTCATTTTAAAAAACGTATCCTGGTGCTAAAAGGTTTGGGAAGCACAGGTCAAGTCTGCTTCACCACTCCATTGACCAGTATGAGACTAGGATTCACCATTACAGATTAATTAATAGAGCAAAAAGAGTGCCTTAGTACAGCGCCTTCTTCGAGGCTTCTCTCCTCTTTACATGACACCTGTATATTTACTAAGGTGATCATACTGAATCAGGAGTACCCCATAATCGCACTAAAGATCAAGCTGTTGCTGTTGCTGACAGGCTGGCTGGTTTTTACATCCTCTTTTATGATCCACGGGGTGAGCTGTTTTATATTTTTAATTGTTTTAATATTGTTTTAAATATTGTTTTTAACTTCACATACAATTTTATTGTATTTTAGTTGTTGTAAGCCGCCTTGGGTGCCTTCGGGCAGAAAGGCAGGGTATAAATTAAATAATAAATAATACTGTCCAAAGCCTGAACACTAACGGATGGGTGCATGGATGGACAAAGAGAAAGGCGGATGGGCAGGGATTGATTAGATAATCTGTTTGTGCTGTGCTAATCTGAAAAACCCCTTGTGCGGAAGAGGACAGGGCAAAGAAATTGACCAAGAGAAGTGACCAAATGTTCTCTTCCTCACAATGAGGTAATGCAGGTCGTACTTATTTTTAAGCATGACCCAGTTCTGAGCTCGCAGTCAGCGTCTCTGTCCAAGCAATTAGGAAAAGCGGTTATCTTTTAGGCATAAAAGCATTCTGACATGCCACATCACAGCAGGCACAGAAAAATGCCACAGGGAATTCCCCCCTCCTTGTATTTCCTGCAAAAGACTTAGGGGGAGGGAAAGCTTGTATGCCTCCATAATCATGCTTTGCTTTCTAGGGAGTGAAATTACAACAATCCCTTTACACAGAGCAAATGAAAATGTCCCTAAAGGACAAGGAAGGGCTCAGCGAACACAAGAGCTGGTGAAAGGAGAGAGCGGAATACAATCAAGCACCAGACCTCCTAAAACCGTCCATACAATCAACTGTCATGAGCAGATATTCCTCCATGAATGAGGCTAAAAGCACTGACAATCAACAGAGGTGCCATTTTAGATTTTTATTTATTTATTTGAAAGGTTTATACTGTGCCTCCCCTGACAATGGGGCGCTCAGGGGAGAGAGTATCTTGAGGACAGATGGTAAAATCGAGGGCCAAGATTCAAAATGGTTGAAGGTGACATTCAATAATAAACTGAGAGGCAGGGACAGTGAAAAAGTTGGGGAAGATTGATGGCACTACAAATGGAGGGGTTTCATGAGCATCCATGTTTAGTTATTTAGAGCACAATCCTCACCTGGAGTTAGGCTGGCACAGTTAAGCCACGCACAAGGACCACTGTAAAGCACGTTTGGACTCAGAGAGTGCTCAGAGTCAGGGAGGATGGCTCACGTCTGTGTGCTGGCCTCTCTGACTCCGAGAGTGGTCCAAACATATTTTACAGTGCCCTTGTGCCGGCCAAACTTTGCCAGCCTAACTATGCCAGCCTAACTCCAGGTTAGGATTGCACCCTTAGTATAGGTCCACACAACACATCTGAAAGCACTTTCAAGCCAATTTAATTACCATGGCTCCCGACCAGAAGAAAAGGTTTAGGACAGAGGTTCCCAAACTGTGCATCGCAATGCCCTGGTACGTCAAGAGGTGCTCACTGTGGTGTTGTGGGATGCCTGCCATCCAGCAGGGAGACTAAGATGTGACCCTGCAAATGGTGGCAGGAGGCTTGGCATGGCAGGCAGAGCTGCTGCATGTGGTTTTCGCATGTTTAGAAAAGCCTTCCCACCTGCCCAAAGCCTCTTACTGGCATTTGTGGGGACACTGCAGGCCTCCAGACTCAGAAGTGAATGGTGGCAACATCATCATGTGATGTGCAGAGGCAGATCTAAGGGAGGGCAAAGCTCTAAGTTTTGCAAGAAGCCTTACCTTGCAGTGGAAATCACTCCTCTCCTGCACCGTTTTAGCCAATCTTCACAGGGAAAAGCAACATCTTGGCGTTGCTTACTGGCTACAGCAGCAAGGGAGAGGAGGGATTTACATGACAGGGTAAGGCTTCTTGCAACACTTAGAGCTTTGCCCTCCCTGTAGATCCACCTCTGGTGATGTGAAACATGTCTTCAGTATTCACTTCTGGGTTCTGAAGGCTGTGGAAGGGAGTTGCTGGTTGTGTAAGTTTGAAAAGCACTAGTTTAGGGGACTAGCACCTCTAACAAATAATTTCCAGTTCCTTCTTGAAATTAAATTAAAATCCCCAGTGTTCTTTGGGCAGAAGCGTGAAAGTTAAACCAGTTTCAAATATGTTTTAATTTGCAGTGTTGATGTTGGACTGATTGTGCATCCGATTTAAAACAAAGCTGTTACTCTGGTGTGTGAGCGGGTGGGGCGTGGACAGCAGTTTCTTTATTTTACAGGCAATTTAATTAGGCTCCAGTCTGTGAAAGACAACCTGTTATTTTTGCCCATGGAAAGTGAATGGAAGTTATAATGGGCATTCTTCCAGCAAGAGCAGCGATCACACATTAGGAACAGGAGTTTGGTATCTAAGCCTGGAAATCTCATATCTCCTGCTGGTTAATGTCAATTTCATTTGTCTTTCCCTAGAACTGCATTTCCAGAATAATACATTGCTCTACACTTATTCAAAGCACTTGCAATAGCAGAGCTATGGTGAGCTATTAAAATAACATTCCTACTTTCATAGATACCTATAAGTCAATTTTCTTTCCAAATATACAAATATAGACAAATATACAGAGTTTGCATAAACAGGTGCAAGAACCACTGTATTCAGAAGTGCCAGCCTGACACTAGTTTTACTGAGCAACAAGTCAATACGGTAACAGCAGGATCTGAAGCTACCCCACTTATTGCACAGCTATTGTGTTTGCCACCAGCCTTCTCGACACAAGAAGATGTGCAGCATCTGTCCCAGTTCATTTTCTTGAGCCATCTGGATTGTAATGCATCTCTTGAGCTCCTTACTGCAGAGGTGTATAATGTGGCAAGATCACTTTCCTCCATTTCTCTGTTTGTTTCCTGCTATACCTCACCAGATAGTGCACTGAATAACCTGCGTGCAGAAGAACAAGCTTACAGCACAAGCCTATAGATGTCTACCCAGAAGGAAGCTGCTTTGTGTTCAATGGGCCTTACTCCCAGGTAAGTGTGTATTGTGGGCCCTCCTTATCCACGGGCTAAGCATCTACAGATTTAAGAGTCTGCGGGTGTTGAGTCCTTGCCACAGAGGGCCTTGGACTGGAGGACACTTCTGGTTCATACCTGCAACTTCCAGTCACACTTGGAGGTGTTCTGGAGGCCTGCCTGTATCTCAGAACACCTTCCAGATGGGACTGGAAGTCACCATTGTGAACCAAAAATGGCTTCTGACCACACCTGGAAGGCTTCTGAAGAGGCTGGGAGACCGTACATGACCTTCAGAGGACTGGGCAGGCCTCTAGGTACATTTTACAGCACCACACCAGCACACACACACACACACACACACACACACACACACACACACCGTGGATGTCATTATCCGTGGGTTAAAACCCACGGATGGTGGTGGTCCTGGAATGGAACCCCATGGACACCAAGGGCCCACTATATAGGACTGCAGCCTTACCGTAAGACTAGTGAAAAGCCTACCCAACAGTGGGAACAGGTATAACATGGTTATAAGGATGGATTGCACCTAAGTAGGTGCCCATATTGATTCTTGACAATTCGTTGCCAAGCACGTTAAAAACTGTAGCCTTTGCCCCTTTCTTCAATGTTGGTGGCTAGGCATGCAAATAGATCTGAGATGAGCATGGGAATTAGCACAGCAAATGCAGATGTCACAAAGACAGAAACTCCTCTATATATTTCTGAAGGGGGACTGCCATGGGGTGAAAAGGTTAAAAGTTGCAGATTCCTCTAGAACAGTCCATTGCCTCCTTCACCTCAACTGTTGATGAAGTGGTTCAGACAGAGAAAGTGTACAGGCTCACAGAGGCACGATTATAGAAGGAAGCGAACATCATCAGACATGCAAGCAATGCCTGTGTGCATCAGAACAGGTCAAGGATAGCCACACATAGAGAACAGGCAGCCACTCCTACAGTATTTTGGTTTTCCTAGGTTCAAACACACTGCAATATGGGTGATATATTGTCCTTATAGTCAATTGGTGGAGACATAAAATGTTTTCTTTTATTTCATGTTTTCCCTCGTGCAAGGTCAACTGCAGACTAGCTGGCACATACCCTGAGGATATGTCTTACTCCATCCTCTTGTCATCCTTTCTTCTTCTAAGTTATTTTCCCAGCAGCCATTTAAGCAAGGAAATCTGGGTGAATCCAGTAAGCCCCGCTGGCTTTCATTGGTTTTTAGCTTTTATTTGCATTTCTGAGCTGTGGCATTCATTTCCCTGGAGCTATCTGACCAAATGACCTTTGTGCTTGCAAAGATTCCTTGCCTGCCTCATTGCTAGGCTCTTCATTCTTTGGTGTGTTCCCACCCCCCACATCCCACAATGCTGATGTAGCCAGGCCATGACTCTGTGATTCGACTTTTGAGCATTTAAAATATTCCTGTACAAGCCCTTCCGTTAGGTTCATCCTAATTGTTTTTGTGCAAAACACACACACACACAACATCAGATGAGGAATGATTCTTTCCTCTAGTCTTGTGTGTAGCTCAACAGCCAAGGATACTTCACTGGGCACCAAAGTCTAAATGCTCATTCAATAGCTTTGGTGGCCAAGTGGCTATTAGTGACATGACTCACATGCTACACTGAGGGCTAGAGAAAACACAAGAAAGATGGTTGAGTTTCTGCAGCTGGTTTGTGGATGCTTGTGGATCATCTGTTCAACACACATACTTTGTAAACAAATAAGGACATAATCCTAAGGGGCGTGTGCTGCATCCTGCACTTGGGGGGGCAGTAATTGAAGTAAGGGAATGTTTGTTCTCTTACCTCAGAGCTGCCTTTACCCCAGTGATGAAAGTTGGTTAGGATTGCACCCTAAGACAATACAAAAAACCTAGAAGGTTCTGATCCTATATATGCAGTGATGCAAAAATGCATCTGGCCTTCCTGCTGGCACACCTTTGTGTGACATCAGAGTGTTTTTTGCAACTGCCACAAGGTGGAATGCTCGTTCCATGAGTATTAAAGTCCAATAGGACTGGGCTGGAAGTCTCCTACTTTCTCTCTCCCTCCTCATAAGGAAACTGATCCTGTACCACTCAGAGAGCTGGGTGGGACAACATAATACATCAAATAGACACCCCAAGTAGGATAATAGCTGTATTTGCCAACAGAAGCTCTGGGAGATTTTTCTTATATTTGTAAATCTTATTTGCATCTCCCTGTGTTTGGTAGGGGGAAAAAAACTATTCGCGTTTTCCAAGTTGATATGATAAGCTTCTTCCATTTAAGCAGAACAAGAAAGGGAGAAAACAGAGCTCCAAATAAAATTAATATTTTAATTTTGAGTCTGGCTGCGTGGAAGAACTACCATCTTTGAAGCCTGGAAAGACACCTGGAAAGACAGTTTGAGCCAGCCAGACAGAGATGAGTCTCTCCAGCTGGTGAGAGGAGCAGAGATTATGACACCTCCAGTTAGAATGGAGGAGTGTCTGTCAAGCCAGGCATGGGAGTGTGAGCAGGCAGAGAGATGCCAGACTGTGAAGGAGACCACCTGGACTGTAGCATTCTTGAAAGATAGAATTTGTGATTATAACAACCCCTATATGGGGTTAAGAAAAGCCTGCCCATGTAAATTGCCTTGATTAAAGACAGAGGAGAAATCCAATGATCAGAAAGGTGGTATATAAATACTGGCATCCTCATCATCATTGATAGCGCATTCTAATATCTAGGAAGACACATGATATCCACCAAACAAATGCAATAAGTGTCAAGCTCTGGTGTTGGGAAACAACTAAATTTAACTTAGAACAAAGCACTACATTCATAAATATCAGAAATTTGCTCTAGCTGGTAAATATACTTATTCGCAAAACCATCTGGGTATGTTGTGGCTGTGGCAATGTGAGGGAATACCAACTATTATTCTCGAGGGAAGGAATCCACAGTGGTGCATGTCCACAGCTGTGCACAGGTTTCATCATGTATCAAAGCAAAGCTGGCTCTAACGAGTCCAGGACAGCAAGCAGCAGAGAGATGGCAGAAGGTGTTGTTGTTGTTAGTACAGTGGGCCTTTGGTATCTGTGGGGGATTTAATTAGTTCTAGGACCGCACCTCCTGCCTAATTCTGTGCAGAATTAAATCCGCGGCTGGGGGGATCTCAGAGAACCTCCCAGGTGGACCCGAAAGTAGCTGGCACGGCACCCACTTATACTGAAATCCACAGGTTTCAAACCCACTGTAGGGCCCACTCAGTGGTGTTATTCTACTGGAACGCTGGGCGGGACATCCGGGTGATCGACAGCCTGCCCGTTGCGTTCTGCAGCGTTACGCCATTTACGTAACCAATTACGCCGCTTGCATACGTTACGCAAACGGTGTAATGCTGCGGAACGCAACGGGCGGGCTGTCGATCACCCGGATGTCCCGCCCAGCGTTCCGGCAGCATAACACCACTGGGCCCACTGTATTATTGGGGGGAAAATCCTAACCTGGAGTTAGGCCGGCACAGTTAGGCCGGCACAAGGGACACCGTAAAGTATGTTTGGACCACTCTCGGAGTCAGAGAGGCCAGCACACAGACATGCACCATCCTCTCTGACTGGTCCAAACATACTTTACGGAGTCCCTTGGGTTGGCCAAACTTTGCTGGCCTAACTGTGTTGGCCTAACTATAGGTTAAGATAGCACCCTTATTTATACAGGGGGCCCACATTATCCGTGGGGTCAACATCCTTGGATTTCACTATCTGCAGATGCCAAGCCAGCCCCGCTCCCAAGCCCTCCAAACCCAACTGGAAGCCCGACCAGAGCAGTTCCAAGCATCCTCCCACAGCTTCTGCAGGCTTCAGAATGAAGCCCAGAGCTATTTAAAGGCAACTTCCGGTTTTCGGTGAAATGGCAGGAAATAGGGCGGGAGGAGTTCAGTCCAGCAGCACATGACAGCATCCCAAGGCCCTAGTAGGCCTAAATTAATTTTTGCTAACCCACCCATAGTTCATGCTTCTCGCCAACTGGTGTTTGCTGCAAGCATGCATTTGAAGCTTTAACATTCGTCTTCCAAACACAGCGATTTAGGGTCCAACCCTAGCCAACATTCCAGCTCTGATGCAGCCATACCAACAGGACGTGAGCTGCATCCAGCGGTGAGGGGCAGTCGCATAGGCCTCTTCAACGTAAGTGACTGCACTGCAGCTGCATCAGTACTGGAAAACGGGTTAGGATTGGGCCCTTAAAAGACTAACAACACAGCCCAATCCTATCCATTACCCACCCACCCCATCCAATGCAGAACTGCCAAAATAGCTACTGACTCATCCTATGATATGGGGACGTGGTGGCGCAGCGAGTTAATCTGCTGTTGCTGGGCTTTTGACCGCAAGGTTGGGAGTTCGAGACTGCGTGACGGAGTGAGCTCCCATTGTTTGTCCCAGCTCCTGCCAACCTAGCAGTTCGAAAGCACCTAAAATGCAAGTAGATAAATAGGGACCACTTTGGTGGGAAGGTAATGGCGTTCCGTGGAGTCATGCTGGCCACATGACCACGGAAGCATGCCCTCGGACAAAAACGCCGGCTCTACAGGCTTTGAAACGGAGATGAGCACCGCCCCCTACAGTCGGTCACGACTAGACCATTCGGTCGTGGGGAAACCTTTACCTTTACCTTACATCCTATGATGGGGGCAGTCCAGACAGTCTTCTCTGGGTAGGGGTGCCTTTGTTCCCTTACCTGGGGGTAAGCCTCCATAGCACAGAGAGATCTACTTGGACCTGCATAAGCTAAATACCTGGTGCAGGTTGATGTGAAGTTGTGCTACAGGACCAGGTCCAGGAAGGGGACAGAAGATCGGTGGCACCAGCACAGCCAATCCTGCCTTCTCCCAGTCAAAAATCTACCTATCTCTGCTCTCTCATGGCCCTCCTCTGTTTTGCCCCTTCCTGTTCCATCCTGACCTCCTGCCTCTCCCACTGGCAAACGGCAGAAGTGCTGGAGCAAGCAGGAATGCGCAGGTCTTTCCACCGTGCACCAAGCGGTGCACTCTCAAAGCACCTTTTGTGACTGGCGCGGACTGCTTTATGTCATTCAGTGCCAGCTCAGAAGATGAGCTGCCACTGGGTGGAGCACATTGGACTGGGCTCTAAAGCAGCATTCTCCCAGCTGAAGTCAAGTAACAGGAACTAACACAGCGGTGTTATGCTGCCAGAACTCTGGGCGGGACATCCGGGTGATCGACAGCCCCCCCGTCGCGTTCTGCAGCGTTACGCCGTTTGCGTAACGTACGCAAGTGGCGTAATTGGTTACGCAAATGGCGTAACGCTCCGGAACGCGATGGGCGGGCTGTCGATCACCCGGATGTCCCGCCCAGTGTTCCGGCAGCATAACACCGCTGAACTAAAATCCACGGCAAAAAGCAAGGACAATAGTATAAATCAGGGGGTCTTAAAATACAGCCCAGGGGCCACATCCGGCCTACCACAAGATTTTATCTGGCCTCTGATTTTTTTTCATCAGAGCATTTGCTAATTTTTTTTCATCAGAGCATTTTACACATTACATATCATTTCTCAGTTTAAGCACAGCTTTGTTTCTTTGTAATTGTCACATTTTTTCTTTTTTCTGAATTATATGCTGACGACAAAAAAATCCAAGTAAAACGTATTCATTAATGTAAATTTCATTCATTCATTTACAAAAGTGATTTTTTTGGCATGCAAAAAAGTGTTAAATATATGATTTGACCCTTGTACTAAAAAGTTTGGAGACCTCTGGATAAATGCTTGTGATTCAACTAGCATGCACACATATTCAACTAGCGCATGCACACACACACACACACACACACACACACACACACACAGTGTTTATAAAACTGACATGAAAAGAAATGAAACATCACTTATGCATAACCGTTAGATAAAGAGAAGAAGAAAGTTGGTTGCTGAACAAGCCTTTCATGTGTAAAGGGCTAACGGTAAAAGGCAGCAGAGAAATAATAAAACAACTAATGCAAAAAATTAATCCAAGGCAGGGAAATGATTTGAATAAATCAATTTTCCTCTGCATTAAGAAAAAAGATGCTCACTGTCTGGAAAGGATTAGCTGAATGCAGCCAAGAAGATTCTGGAGAAATATACTTTGTAAACCAAACATGTATTAAGCACGTTTGGTTTAAGCAAAAAGAATAAAGAATAGGAAAAAGCATAAAGAATAGGAACGGGGAAAAGATGCAAGAAGAGACAGAATCTGCTGGCTCTCAATAAATAAAATGAATGAAAAGGAAGCAAAACACCTTGCATGAATTCAGTGCACAAAACAGAACATAAGGAGATGTTTAGCACAAGAGAGCAAAGTAAGAAAGAAGACAGGCATTTATAGTCGGGCTGCTCTAGAATAAATCTTACTGCACTCAGTTTGCACATCCCTTGAGACCGCTGTACTTTGGAAAGGCATTGTTGCTTCAAGTTTCTACATTTACAATATGTCAGCTCCAAATGGAACTCCAGCAGATATGCTACATAAGTGCGCAAAACACTGGGAAATTTTTATTGCATGACTAGCAGTGATATGCAGATGCAAAAACATTAAGTACATTTCTATTCATGATTTTCTTTCAGTCCACAACCTTATGTTACAAATCTGTGCAATTAGCATGAACAAACTCTAGCTCAGTGGTGTCAAATATAAGGCTTGTGGACTGGATGCACACACATCCTGAGCAAACCATTTCTTTGGCTCTTGTTATGCTTGGGCCCTTCCAGCATAATTGTGTCATATCTCTCTCATATCTTGAAACTATAAACAAGATTTGCACATTTTCTCTTTCGTCATTTGCAACTAATGAGTTTCTACATGGGAACAAATTTCAACTGCTTAATGACATCACTTCCTGCTTAATTATGTCATTTCTGGACCTCAGCAGGTGCCATGAATGCTGTTTGGCCCACTATATAAAATGAGTGAGACACACGAGCTCAGCTGTTTTCAATCAGTGTGCCCTGGCACATTGGTGTGCCACAAATGGTTTGCAGGTGTGCCATGGGAGCAGTGGCGTCTCTACAGGGAGGGCAGAGCTCTAAGTTTTGCAAGAAGCTTTACCTTGCAGGGGAAATCACTCCTCTCCTGCACCGTTTTAGCCAATCCTCACAGGGAACAGCAACATCTTGGTGTTGCTTACTGGCTACAGCAGCAAGGGAGAGGAGGGATTTACATGACAGGGTAAGGCTCCGTGCAAAACTTAGAGCTCTGCCCTCCCTGTAGAGACGCCACTGCGTGGGAGTTTCAGGAAGGGTCATTTATTAGTAGGGCCATGGGGGTGTGAGCCCTCCAAAAGCCGTGTGATCTGTCTTGTCACTTGTCAAAAAAACGTATAGTGTGCCTTGACAATTTTAACACCTTGTCAATGTGCGGCAAGATGAAAAGGTTAAAAATAGTTGCTCTAACATGACTTGGTAACATTATGATGCTTGCTTTTCCTGAGGGTGCAACCTAACTTGCACCACAACAGCAAGGTTGGCGGGCCTGTGCCATATTTAGCACAAGCTAGGAGGCCACTGGACCCTCCTTGGGGTAAGGGCACCTTTGTGCCCTTGCCCCGGGGTAAACGCCAGCTGCCCCAATGGGCTTGCTCGGATGTGCGCCTGCTGTTTAGCTCTGAGCCAGCCGTGCGGCCCGAATTGGGGCTGCACTACCTGGGGACGGAGGCTTGGATGTGGTTTAACTCGGACTTAACTCAGCTGTTTTCACAGAACTTTTTTTTTTGCCATGAAATTACCTTGTCGAGCCATCTGCATCACACAAAGCTATCCTGAAATGCATTTCCTGCAATTCAAATCATTTTCAAAAGGCTCCCATTCATCTTCTTCCTTTTTTGCTAGAAACGAGTCTAACATTCAACCCCACTCACCCCAAGAATGCCGGCTGCCGGATGGTAATTTAAGTGCTGTGTGTTTCATTTCCTGTTTCTAACTGAACCAAGCAGTTTTTTTTTTAAGTTCTTTCCTAACCCTTCTGATTTAACCCTTTATGGCAGCCAACATTGCTGGAAACCTTTCATTTAGAAATCTCAGCTTAGCAATGAACTACCTAGCTGTCCTTATGAAAATCACGAATTGGACAAGTACGATATAGGTTAAAATGTTGTAAGAGTTACTAAGATAATACATGTCAAGTTCTTTGATTTAGGAAAAGTGATTGGGAAATACAAAATATTATTGCCCTATGCAGTCTCTTTTTTTTGTCACTGAAGGCTATGAGGGAAACAAAGCCACTGATTTTTAGACAGAAAAGAATTCAGTCGAAAATTCAGTCAAAACTTTATCAATGGAGCAAGGCTGGAAAAATATGACAAAGGGCCAAAGGCATACATAGTAACTATGCATTCAACATTCCTGCCAGTGCCATCTTTGCTCAAATGAATTTTGATAGATTTTTGTAGAGCATCAAATCCCTGCATAACTTGCTTGACAAGACACTAGTTCAAGATAAATGTACACACACCCCTATCATGCAACTTTCAAATATCTAAACAACTATATTCTTATAGTCTGCCTGCAGTTTCAGTGGTCTGAGCTGTCTGTAGCTAGAAGTCGGTTCAAGCCCAAATTTCTCTCTGGTTGCAAATTTTCTGTAAATATTTTTATTAAGGCAATTATTTTTTGTATGGAGGGGCAATCATTTGAACCCCCACGTGTAAACCGAAATGGCATAGCTCAGACCCAGTTTTACGACCCGAGTGAGAACTGGGCTTCAAATGCACATCATTGCCACATATCCCCTTGTGTCTCAATGGCTGTGCTGCAAATGCAATGGGATGTTCAGCCGACATACAGTATATGTAGGTCATTCCTCCCGCCTATGGAAGCTCAGTCATCTCAGAGATGGTGCGTGACAGCTACTTAACACTGAAGCTTTAGGACATGGAAGCTTTAGGACACAGACTGACAGCAGAGGCCACAGAAGCACTAGGGGCATAAAAGGAGTTGAAACTGGGCTAGGATATTATGAATGATGATTCCTCCTTGACTTGAAAAAGTACGCTGTGAGGTTATTAATGATTTCGTTTTCTCAACTGACATCATTATACTCAAGCGTAATAACAATAACGATGAAACATCAGTCCCACAAGGAGAAGCGCCCACTTCCTGCAACAGCCTGGGATCTCCTTCCCAGGTCTCCTGTCCACACACTGATCCATCTTGATCCTGCTTAGCTCGTCAAGCGAGAGAGGATCAAAACCCACAAGGAAGCAGACTAATGGAGATTCCATTAATTAAATTAAAAACCTCTTTTGCTGGATAGAGCAAAAAAAAAAAAAATTAGTGCTGCGGCAAGCCTCCAAATCTGCAGATGCAATTGATTACCTGCACGAGGAGTTCCAACTTCCTGTCATCCAGGAGGTGAACTTGACAGCGGCGGCCCTCTGTCATCTAGAAGAACAAGGGGGGGTGGGGGGGGAGAGAGAGAGATTTTCAGCAGAGGCTTAATTCACAGGCTTGGCAAACGTTGCGAGCTGCTGTTAACATGCTGAAGTCTTTTGCTGCTCCAAACACCCATCACAGCAAAAAGGATTTCCCATTCACTGTTTTGCTTTCCCTGGCACTGGGAAAAAGGAAAGATTGGAAGAAGAACACAAAACATTTTTTTTTCCCTTCAAAATGTCACTCCAACTGCTGTTGTGGAACAGCACAGGCTGCCTCCACTTTGACTCAGCCCTAAGAACGGGGGCTCCTCCAGTGGGAAGAGAGAGTTAATGAAAGAGGCCGGGGCTCTTGAAACAGGATGAATGGGAAGAAACGTGGCATCAGTATGACGCAGGGTCCCCGTGGTCTTTGCAGCTTTTGTACTTCACTAAGGCAGTTAGAACCTAGCAGTTCGAAAGCACGTAAAAATGCAGGTAGATAAATAGGGACCACTTCGGTGGGAAGGTAATGGTGTTTAATGCGCTATGGCGTATAGTCATGCCAGCCAAATGACCACGGAAGCTTGTCCTTGGATAAATGCCGGCTCTTCGGCTTAGAAACGGAGATGAGCACCGCCCCCTACAGTCGTTCATGACCAGCGGCGGCATTCAGCCGGTACACTGGGCGGGACTTACCTTTGAGCGGCAGTCCGCCCGTTGCGTGCCGCCGCGTTCTGCTGCTTTCCGCTGCCGGGGCAGGCGGGAAAGCGGCAGAACGCGGCGTGATGCAACGGGCGGACTGCCGCTCAAAGGTAAGTCCCGCCCAGCGTACTGGCTGAATACCGCCGCTGGTCACGACTAGACCAGCTGGTCGTGGGGAAACCTTTACCTTTTAAGGCAAGAGCAAGAGCAATGCATGCTGATTTTGCCTTGAGACAGTGCAGCTGAACATAGTGGGGGACAACAACTCTGGGAAGCTGCAGAGCTTAGAGGAGGCTGCACACAGCCAAGGTCTGCATCCACTGCAGAAGAGCCTGGCTGACTTATTGACACCCCAGTGACTACTCTTGCATCAGCCAGCTCACCTCTGCTTTGTTCACAAGCACCAGATTCTCCCCAAAGCAATTATTCAGTTACTGTTAACATTTAACAATTTAACAGGGCAGGAGATGTGGACTGATGGTTGAGCTGCTGGTACTGCCTGAAGCTAAGCAGGAAAATCTGTGGTTTGCTTTTGGATGGGAGACGAATGCCAGGCTGTGACAAGCTGCAGTACCAGTGGTGGCGGAACAGAGTCGCTGTGGAGCTGATTAGCTCACTGCAAGTGAGAGTTGCAGAGGAGGCCAGCTGGCAAAGAAGGGAATACGACATTGAGGACCTGTCCAGGCTTGACTTGCAATTGCCTGCTGAGGCTTGATGGCAGGCAGCCAAAGGAGAGAACCACACAGTGAAGGCAACATCTGGGCCTGAGGATTGGCAGATCACAAGAATACTGTGTAAAAACCCCACTGAAAAAAATGGTGGTTTAGACTAGCCTGCTCATGTAAGCCGCCTTGGGCATTTGCTTCGGCATGGGAAAGGCGGGGTATAAATTCTTCAAATAAATAAATAAATAAATTATATTCCTTCAAGAAGCTCAAGTCAGGGAACACAGTGATATTATCCTGTTTTTATCTTCAAAACCATCCTGTGAGATAGGTTGGACTGGGGGGAGGGCGACTTGTCCAGGGATAGCTATCAAGCTTAATGGCTAAATGTGTAGCGCAAGACTCCAGCTCAGTGGTTCTTAAGCTCTGTAACAATTGGGGTGGGTCTTTCAAACTTGTCAACAGGCAGGCCTAGGCTATTCTACATTGGGAGAGTAACAGGTAGCCAGGCTCTGGGTGTAATCTGTGTATTTACACATCTGGAACAATTCCAAATGGAGCGATTCTGTGCACAGCGAGGTTTGGCTGCGCAATACATTGGACTGGGCAGCAGTGCTGGGGTGTGTGGTGAAACTGCCCTGCCCCCGGCGCACTGCAAGCCGACTACGGCTCTGGTTTGGGTTTCTAGCAAAAGTCGATGCTTGCAGTAGCAGGCCAGAAATAAAACTTGTGTGTGGTAGTGGACACAGTTGGAAGCCGTCAGGCACAAGAGTTTCAAATGGTTTGCCAATGAGTCCTAGTTGACAACAATTTGACATTCTTCTAATAAAGGTTTTCATAATTGGGGAGTAATAGGTCAGAGACTCTATTAAAGAAGTCTCGTAAAATTAATCACATGAATTTTAATCAATTAAATCTGTGTAGTTTAGCATATTAATAAAAGAACCATTCAGATGAACAAGGGACAATTTTCTCAGTTTTAGATTATATGGGCATGTGTACCAGCAGACAAGGGCATGAGTTGAGTCTGGGCCAGAAAGGAAGACGAACGCATCTTCTAAGGATGAACGTATTGTAAGCATTGTAAGCTTTGCCTGCATATGCTTGTTTTTTGCCACCAGAACTCCCTTTCCCCTGATCAGGAAGAGAGGCTTCAATCTTAACCCCTTTGGGGTCCCAATCCAAATCAGCCCCCCATCTCAGCTTGCTATTTGCCAGGGAAAACAAATTCCCATCATCAGCACCAAAAAGAGCCTTTTTTAATCTTAGCGAACAGCATGGAGCACTCCAACTCAGATAGGTATATACAAAGTTAACCAGTCGGAGGGAAGGTTCTGCTCTAGCCTTCTTCTTCAGTGCTAGCTTTGAATGCCAGGGAGTTTTCTACATGAGGGATAATTCAGACTGATTCCCTACCTCAGTGGCCATTTGAAATGCTACAGTCCAGCAACAGGCACACCACAAGACATGGCTATTCATCAGTTTTGTCTCAGAGGAAGGACTTCTGATAAGATAAAGAGTCCTAACATGGGGTTAGGCTGGTAGTTAGGCCAGCAAAGTTTGCCTGGCACCAGGGACACCATAAAATATGTTTGGATTCTCCGAGAGAGAGGCCAGCAGACAGACATTGTCACGTGCACCATCCTCCCTGACTCCGAGAGTGGTCCAAACACATTTTACGGTGGCTCTTGTGCCAGCCAAACCTTGCTGGCCTAACTCCAAAACCCTAAATGACCTTTTGTCCTCTGTCTGTGGTTACTGAAGTTTGGATATGCCAAGTTTTGTAATGCTGCAGCAATGCGGAGTCCCCAGGCAGCAAAATGCTTTTTGTTCTAGGCAGCAAAATGCTTCCAGCTATTATTGGATTCTAAGGTGACGCAAAGCCAGGCTACCTAACAAGAGATGATCTACAGGGGCACAGTAAATTCCCAACCTCCTGACTTGCTGATGGGAATGCAAGGGCTTCTTCTCTGTGCTCTTCTGACAACAAAACACCACTGCTGTCATGTGTTTGTCATAGCACTTCACTGCACAGCAAGTGCAGAAACAATCTTGTGCCCTCTTGGAACAAAGAGGTCTCTGTACCTGACACTTTCTGGACTTGCTAGTCCCCATGAATTGCTCTGTTGTGTTGGTGCCCTCAGAAGCACTCAAGGGATGAGCCCAAAAAAAAAATTGTGCCCTGGATTTTCTCACAGTCAGCTACAGTGAAAACAAAACTACTTCTCAGCTGAGAGGTCTATTGTTACACAATGTGATTTTATAGGCATTAAAGCAGTGAGTTCTGACATTTGACATTTGACATTTGACTGGGATGTTCCTACAAAGTACAGAATAATGCTCTTGAGGGCACAATCCAAATCTGGAGTTAGGCTGGCACAGTTAGGCCAGCACAGTTTAGCTGGCACCAGGACCACCGAAAAGTGCGTTTGGACCACTCTCAGAGTCAGGGAGGATGGCGCACATCTGTGTGCTGGCCTCTCTGGCTCTGAGAGTGGTCCAAATATACTATATAGTGTCCCTTGTGCCAGCCACACTGTGCTGGCCTAACTCCAGGTTAAGATTGCGTCCTGAGATTCCTCTGCTAAAACAGTGGAATGATGAGTTACTCTTTAAAATAAAGAAGCCGTTTTGCCCACATAAATAAAGAAAAAAGAAAAAACTGTAGACCTACAGAGATTCCCCCCCCCCACCTCCATTCCCCTACGGCAGAAAGGAAATTCTTTTTACAGGAAGTTACTTGGCAATTTCCAATTCATGGTGTGTTTGCATGAAGAAAGGATTTTCTAGTCACCTCTGACATCAGTGAAACCTCATTTGCAGACTGCTGGGCCAAATATTTACATACTGGATTTCTCAGCTAAGGATCACACCTAGAAGAGGGCAACAATTTTGCATTGCTCCACCAACCTTCTTGGTAACTTAACACCTGATTTAATCATCTTGTCTGTAACTCCAAACATGAGTTGGAAAAACTCAAATGACTGTCCCCAGTGCAGCCTTGGAAATCAGAGGCGGATCTACAGGGAGGGCAAAGCTCTAAGTGTTGCAAGAAGCCTTACCCTGTCATGTAAATCCCTCCTCTCCCTTGCTGCTGTAGCCAGTAAGCAACGCCAAGATGTTGCTTTTCCCTGTGAGGATTGGCTAAAACGATGCAGGAGAGGAGTGATTTCCCCTGCAAGGTAAGGCTTCTTGCAAAACTTAGCTTTGCCCTCCCTTAGATCTGCCTCTGCTGGAAACACACAGACTATGCTGAATACAGCTCTGAACACAGGTCAGCATCTTGCTAAATGATCACCAAGGGTGAATTGTCTATGAAAGCTTTTGGATGCGACATACAACAAAGAGCTTTCTCTGTATACACACGTTTGTCAGCGTGTACATGCAGTGCATCTATCGCTGCAAAAAGACCTATATGATACCCTGTCACCCAATATGTTCTCCAAGAACTCTAATGGGCAAAATTATCACCCGATAAAATATTTCAAAGGCGCAAAATGCAACTACGATTTACTATGACCGCTTTACACATCGGGGACATAAGAAACATTTCAAGCCTTTTATTTCATGCTTTGTGAACATCATAGCTAATGTCTGTACTGCGCACTTTTCTTTAAATAACATATTCAATTGTTTGTCTTCTCTACCGGATGTAATAAGTGTTCCTTTTAAGCTAGAATGGGGATGGGGAAAATGCTTTCTAAGAAATAAATAGGATCATTTCCGCTGCTGACCCATATTGCAAGGATTCAACTACATTTAATTTCTCCATCAGCCCCCTCATCCACTCCACAACCAAGCTATCAGGTCAACTGCAATAGCTGAATTTTCCCCCAAATACTATCCAAGCAGCTCCCAAGTGAAATTCCAGGATGCCGCTGCTCACTTATTTATTTAAACAATTTATATCCCACCTTTTCCTTTGAAAAGATGGACCATATATCCAAGGGAAATTGCATTCCATACAGCAGAAAACAAACAAGGCCAGCAAAGTTTGACTGGCACAAGAGCCACAGTTAAGCACCTTTGGATTACTCTTGGAGTCAGGAAGGATGGCGCATATCTGTGTGCTGGCTTCTGACTCTCAGAGTGGTCCAAACATACTTTACGGTGTCCCTTGTGCGGGTCAAATCTTGCTGGCCTAACTATGCCGGCTTAACTCCAGGTTAGGATTGCGTTCTGAGACCCTGTTACTGCCATGAGACTCAAGTCATGCCTGAGTCAATGATTTCTGTGACTTGAGTCCAACATGAGTCATGAAAAACTGGCATTTCCACAACCTGAGTCTGAGTCTCGCGACTTGAGTCCCCCTCCTTGCATTTTAATACTCTAAGCATCCAGTCAAGTAAACCCACTTACCCCTGATCTCTAGAGTAGTACACAGCCCAAGCACAATTTCACTGAGATAAGCTTTTTGAGAAAACTGTGCCTAAGTTCCTTGTACTGTATTCAAAACAACACAGGCTTGACTTGGGACTGAAGCTCAAGTGTGAACTATCTACAGCTGAGTAATTTTCAAAAGGCACTTTGCTTTGCAATTTGTGTATGTCTGAAACGGTCAGAATCTAAGAACTAAATCTTCTCAAATAAAATAGAAAAAATAAGATAGATGTTCAGGATTCTCTCTCTCTCTCTCTCTCTCTCTCTCTCTCTCTCTCTCTCTCTCTCTCTCTCTCTCTCTCTCAGAAAGAAACACATCCTCAGAAGTTGATCTAGTAATGAGACATCATCTAACCTCATCTACTCACGAAGCAATTTGCCACTACCATATCTGTTTAATTATGCAATGTTTGGCAGAAAGAGAAGGAAGATTCTTAGAAACCATTTACTGGTGTAATGAAGGAATTTTCATCTTCAAAGAATGAACACTCCGCCAACAATCATATGCATGCTTTGTTCTACAGAGGTTATAGATTCTTTCCTAACAACCGTGTCCTTTTGCTGTATAGGATCAGATTTACACTTCCACCAAGGCAATCTCAATTGGCAAGCGGGCTTTCACGTGGAGAAATGAGCTATCGCTGGCATACAGTGGGCAGGTGCTGACTGTATTTTGAGGTGTCAGTGGAGTGAATATGTTTCGTTGATTACTCTGGCAAAGAGATTAAACAAAAACACAACAGCCTTCTGAAGTACATCGAGCTGAGAAAGGATAACTTCTCCAGTCGAACAACAACTTTCATAACTGAATCTAACTACATTTCCCCCTCATTCTGCTCAGCTCACTTTCAGAAGGTTGGCATCTATACAATAGTGTTGCTGGGGAAAGCAAAATGGTAAACACATGCAGACACATACCTATACCCCGTTGTGCCAGTGCTAAGCTCTTGCGCCGGCCGAACGCTGTCGCAAATGTGTCAAGTGCATCTGCGTCAGCACTATCGCACTGGACCGGTGCAAGCAGCAGTGTCGGCAGCTCTAGCCTTGCCATAGCGCCTACGCGGATGCGCTTTATGGCATGTTCACAACAGCGTTCGGCTAGTGCAAGAGTGCCACGCCGGCACTAAAGGAGCGTATAGGATTGCACTGCCTGTGAATTTGTTCTAATTATAAATATTCAGTAATGAATAGAGTACAAATAGAGTATAAATATTCAATACTATACTATATTATACTCAACAAATATTCAATAATGCTATTGTGCTATCGGTGATCCACTTGAGGAGTTTTATTTACAACTTCAAAAATATTACATGCAAGGTGCTAGCTCAGATATTCTTCAAGACTGATTTTACTAATGCATAGTCAAATGTCTATTTCCCAAACTTACTACTATAGCAAATTATATCACAAATAGTGTGATATCACTATATCACAAATTGCTATGTATATGGTGTATACATAGCAATTTAAGAATCCATGTCCCAAAATCTTGTTTCCATCTTTTTGAAGATTAACCTGAGGCTTTTCCCCTTGCATATTCAGGTTGTCAAGCCATATAATGGCTGCTGTACTGTTTTATATCACACACAGCTTTTTAAAGTCCATGATTTTTAAAGAGAACCAGACCTTTCCCCTTCCTTGTGTTCCTTGTTTTAATACTTGCCTTATGGTGGTTTTACAGGAAAAGGCTATTTGTTGGTATTTCAACACACTGAATCTGTGCTTTCTTTTGGAGGGTGCTGTTCCCCAAAAATAAAGCAAGGTATATTCTCTAAGGACTAAACTATACATTGCATGAGAAATCTATGGTTGGATCAAGTAAGACTATTATCTAAGGGCCCAATCTTATCCAATTTTCCAGCGCTGATGTAGCCATGCCAATGGAGTGTGAGCTGCATCCTGCAAGGGGGGGCAGTCATGGAGGCCTCCTCAAGGCAAAGGAACATTTGTCCCCTTACCTTGGGACTGCCTTGTGGCTGCATAGACACTTGAAAGCTGCATAGGATTGGGCCCTCAATTTTTCCTTCCTATGGAAATGAACTGGTTGGTCATAGAAAAAGCTGGTAGTTAAGATCTTTCATATGGGAGGCTAAACCTGGAACACATATTCAAATCCCCAAAAGAATGGTGCTGAATTATCCATCAGATGATCAAGCAATTCCCACTGTGAACATAACACCAAAAGCTTACACATCTACAGAGTTGGGCTCACTTAAGTGTACTGAAATCAATGACTTCCTCACAACATTGAGCCCTGAGAGACAGGCAGAATGTCAAACTCAGACGTCATACTGTGATTCTGTCTTTCCATTCCAGCAGCAACCAGGAACACGAAATGGTGTGTACGGAGAATCAAAACACAATGGCCAGGCTTCAGGAGGTAAATGCTCTTAAACCTGCACAATATCTGACACTCCCAAGTCAAATGCGGACCTTCAGAGAAGCACAATGACTGACCAGGTGCTTGGCAACTCTCCCCGGTGTTGCCAACATAGGCAAACAGAAACAGGAGATTTATGAAGGCTCATCTAACCTGGATGGTGTGAATGAAGATCCCACTCCACAGGGATGCAGCAGGTAGACAGATTTATAGGAATTGTATCTTCCAATATTTGCAAAGCAGGATCCTGGAGTTTTCAGAATGCAAACTATAAACGAAGTGTTGGATGTGGCTACATAGCATATTGTAAGAAAAAAGCAGGTCCCAATCCTGAACTCTTCAATGCCAGTGGTACTTGTGTACTGCTGGTGCTGGGTGTTGTGAGCATGCTATAAAGCACGTTCGCAGCACCCGGAGAGAAGGGAGCGCTTGCACTGGGCCAGTGCCAGTTGGTGCTGGGCCTTAGTGCCAAGAAGACGACCAAACAGAGCTCCTCTACCACCAGCTGGCAGTAAGCCTTCTTAGGGTGGGGGGAAGCAGAGAGTGGGCGGAATAGGGTACAGGGTGGATCGGGTCTGGGATGGGGATGGGGGCAGCCTTTGCCACCAAGTCCTAAACCCCCTACTGGGCTGGGCAGCCAAACTTGGGCCTACTCAATTCTGCACTTGCTCAAGTGGGTGCAGAGCCAAGGAGACCAATTGGTGCCATTACCCAGGGTAAGGGAGCAAATGTGGGGGAGGCAGAGGCGGATCTAAGGGGGGGCAAATCTGTAAGTTTTGCAAGAAGCCTTACCTTGCAGTGGAAAACACTCCTCTCCTGCACTGTTCTAGCCAATCCTCACAGGAAACAGCAACATCTTGGCATTGCTTACTGGCTACAGCAGCAAGGGAGAGGAGGGATTTACATGACAGGGTAAGGCTTCTTGCACAACTTAGAGCTTTGCCCCCCCTTAGATCCGCCTCTGGGGGGAGGTAGAATCTACTGACCATGTTCTCTTTTAATGTATATACTGTACTATTGTGGTATCCATGAGAAATTTATTCACCGTCTGACCAAGAAATTTTCGAAATTTGAGATCCGGGAGATGTCTAGACTGCTACTTACTGGCCGCAATAGTCAGGCATTAAGGTTTACTGCTAGTTTTTTGGCGGCCGCAGTTAAAATTCGTGCAGCTTTGCTGGCCCAAGGAAGAGAATATTAACCCATGGAATTTAGGATTATATTTATTATTTGTTTACACATTTATAAATTTACTAGCTGTTTGTGACCCGGCGTTGCCCGGGGGATAATGTATCCCTAGGTTCTAGTAGGAGACGGAATGAATTAGGGCCCCCCCCCAATATTGAGGACCCTGAGCCCGAAATGCACACTATCACTGTGAAAGTAAGTAGGAAGCAGGTAGACAATCAACCCAGAGAGCGAACTGAAACTGTCACACTTACTGAACCAGGTCTGCAGGTAATCTGGTGGGATAGCAGTGAAGTATGAGAAACGGGAGCAGCTGGCCAGTGAGCTCTGTGTAAATACGTCCATCTCAGATCCGACTGGGTGCTGGAACTGTGTGGAACCTGCTCTGTCTCCTGGACAACTCAGGGACTGGGAAGACGTTTCACTTTCGGTTTTGAGCTACTGCAAGCCTACCAGATAACCTGCAGAATCGTGTGTGACCACAGGGTGGCAGCAGACCTCTAGTCCAATGCAATCCCCTTGGTCTGGACGTTCTAGCCCCCCTTCCTGAAAAACCGGGGGCTGTAGGGGGGTCTGACCCCCGCAGTGTTTCCTTCCAGGCTGCAAGGTGTATTCCTGCCAAGTTTCATGCGGATCGGTCCAGGCGTTCCCGAGCCTATGCATAACATACAGACAGACAGACAGACATACACAGACACCCACATCCATTTTTATATATATAGATATGGTAATTTTAATAGTTATTACATGCCTATCTTCGGATATGTGAATTTACTTGTTATGTATATCTGGTCTTTGAATGTAATAATAAAACTGAAACATTCTGAAACAAACATTCCCTTATTATATCCCAAGGAGACTGCCGGCAGTGTCCCTGTGCCCTTAAGCTACAGAAGTCACCATTTCGGCACAGCTGGAGGTGTGGGAGCCAAGGAGTTCAGAATTGGCCTATTAGTCAATAAACCACCAACAGCTGGATTCCATTTCTTCACATAAAGGAACATGATGTTGGCATCTTTCTCCCCCGTGCCCCAGACCAGACAGTTAGCAATAAGCCTAGATCTAGCAAAATGGCTACGCTCGGGCTTAGTGTTTTAAAAAAACAAAAAACCTAAGTAAAGTAAAGGCTGTCTCTTCAAAGTTAGTACGCGGTTTGTGCTTTTGCCAACTCAGACTCTCCACTGCCCACCCAGATACTGCAGTCTGTTCTTACAGTGTGGTCTGAAAGGTGTTTGTTTTTACTAGCTGATAACTGTGGTCTGAGAAGCAGAGGATCTCAGCTCTTTTTCATGCAGAACTCGCTGCCGGTGTTCCTGTATGCCTGGCCTGTGCAGATATGTCAGTTGAAAGTGAGCACGTTGGGGAGAAGTAAATATTTATTTTAAGATGAGATTTGAGCTTCTTTAGAGACTTGTTCTAAATTTGGATGTTGAGCTCTTTAAAAACAAACAAACTGCACCATAGTGTTATATCATTACTCTCACTTGCAGAAGGCAGCTAACGTGTACATTCAAGAAACAATAAATGAATTTGCGACACCAGCTGTTACAGCTCCCTCTAAACTGCTGCTTTCCGTATTCAAATTTTCAACTCTGTCCAGAGACCCCAAGACCTTTGCATCAGCCAAGCATGCACTTTATTTTTAGAGCTCATGGGGAGAAGCCTTGCATCATGAGAGATCAGCAGGAGGGAGAAGAGGAAGACACCTCCACAAGTCAAAGAAGACAAAGGAAAGATCCAAGGCAGACAGTGTCTAAATCATGTGCTTCCTGGACAAGGCAGTGTCCCCTACTGTCCTGCAGGAGCCATTGTAGCAATTTTTTTATTTCTCCAATAGTAAGTTCACCAGTAAAGTACTTATTTGCCATGCTGTCTATGCTGTTAGTAAAATGAGAAGGGAATTACTCCTATTCAATTTGCTACATCCATACCTAGAATAATGAGATAATCCACTTCAAAGTTATTATACTAAACAACTGTTCCTTGAGAGGGTAAGTGAAAGTGTCCCTGAAATTAACTTTTGAGGCTTCTATTTATTGTTCCTTGGGGAACCCATTCCATCCTCAGCTGAGCAGCTCCATTTACTGCAACTTCAGCATGGACAGACATTGAAAGATGCGTTTAGATGTGTTGCTCAATGTATGTATCCTTGACTTGCCACTGCAATGGCAAAAATAACTCAGAAAGCAGCCTTATCCAGCATCTCGTATCTCCTGTAGAGATACGAGGGGACTAGAGAAGATCTAAGGAGTGCACAGTTCCATTGGGTTCAGATCTAGGACCCCCAATTACCCCCAATTGTGGTTCTGTCCCAGAACCCCCAGGGCATACTGAAATCTATGGGGTCCATGAAATAGTGAAATAATGGGGTCCAAGTTGAAATGCCTTGAAAATTGGGGTTTCTGCCTTTTGTCAGCCAAGCCATGTCATTTCCAAACCTGAAGAGAATTTTTTAGCATTGAAATACCCACTTCCAGGTTGTGTGGCAGTTCTTTCCTTCTTCCAGGTGTGCCCCAGAATGCAATTTTGCAGGTTTTTTCCCCAAGGCATTTCAACTTGTCCAGTATCTGCTGGCATCCACAGTGAGTTGAGTCTGCAGATACCAAGGGCCAACCTGTATCTATCTATCTTTCTCCCCTCTGCTTCCTTCTCTCTCTTCCAAGTCTTCTTAAAAACTTTTAAACAACAAGGAACTGATGGTGAGTATGAAACAACCAGCTGAAGCTTCATGTTCCACTTGTACTGCTGAATCAAAGGCCATGAATCGAAGCAATCTATATAGAATTAATCCCTGTAGCCTTCAGATAAGCCCACTTTGCCCCAATTACACTACACCCCAAGTCACGGTTCTACTCTCAGCCAATTTTAAGCATTTTCACCCAATGGCTTCTGCACATGTGAATTAATTAATGTGAATTAATTAATGAGAATGATAAAGCTATATTACAATTATACAACAGCAAAATGTTCCCAGCTATGCCTAGCTATGTTAAACATATTTGGCACACTGTAAACGTAAACAGTATAAATATTTAAGGAATTGCTGCAAATGAAGCTTAAATTTACTGAAATATACTAATTTTACTTATTTGAATAGTTCCATGTTCGTTATGTTTATATCAAAAAATCGGAGCCTAATCCAAAGTTTCCTTCCTCAATCACAATACGCATGCAAAGACAGCGACTGTCGGCACGTGGCGGTTGGTGCAGCTGAACAAAATGTTTGTGAGTATGAGGCAGTCGTAAGAAATATTTTCCTGTCAACAAGAACTCTAACTAAGGCATTGCACCGCTAACAGAAAGCAGGAGCACAGAAAATAACTCGGGCCAGAGGTGCAAGCCTGACTGAAAGAATAATTTAGGACTCATTGAAAAGCTGCAGCAAGCGAGCCAAAACTCACACGAAAAAATATAAATAAAAAGAAACTGAGGTCCCTGGGATAACTCGGATGTCTGTAACTTCCCAAAGGCTTTGTGATGAGCTCTTACACACAGAACAACTTCCAAGCCTCAGACGCTGTCCCTGGAGGTGCTAGACACATGACCCCGAGAATGGGAGAAGCTCCAGAAACGGCTTTCAATGACTTGTGAAAGTGGCTGCTGCCAAAAAAATATATTGAGGATGACCAGGCGCTTGGGCTCAAGACTGCTGTAGAAATAAATTGAGGATAACCTGGTTATCCTTCCCCAAGACCTTCTCACCCAGGTATTCTCAGTCAAGGATACCACGTAGCAGCTATTCTCAAAGAACTGCACAGATTGCCAATTTGTTAGTCTACCAGTTGGTCTACATCTCCTGTCCCAAAGGAACTCTTCATGAGAACTTGCTTTGTGTGTCCTCAGGGCTGGAGCTTCAACGATTGGTTACAAGACCCTGAACCCTTCCCACATTATTAATTTATTTAAAGAACTTGAACCCTGTCTTTCTCCCACGCATCAGGGGCACCCAAGGCAGCTTACAACATAAAAACACAATTCAAAGAGAAAGATCAAAACAATACTGAAACGTTAAGGGCACAATCCTAACCTGGAGTTAGGCTGGCACAGTTAGGCCAGCAAAGTTTGGCCGGCACAAGGGACACCTTAAAGTATGCTTGGAGCACTCTCAGAGTCAGAAAGGCCAGCACACAGACACGCGCCATCCTCCCTGACTCTGTGAATGGTCCAAACGTGTCCCTTGTGCCAGCCAAACTTTGCTGGCCTAACTGTGCCAGCCTAACTCCAAGTTACGATTGCATTCTAAAACAAATAATAAGACAGATCAGATCCCAATGGATACACAAAACTATTAAAATTACATTCATAAAAGTAACAGCCTATCACATCAACGGTCAAATGCCTTCTTGAATAAAAAAAATTGTGAGACCCTGTTGAAAAGTCTCCAAAGAGGGAGCGCCAGGGTAGGGAATTCCACAAGCAAGGTGCCGCCACCAAGAAGGTCCTATTCTCCCCCTCACCTCTTTCAATGGTGGCACAGTTAGAAGGTCCCCTCTGATGACTTGAGGGGATGGTTAGGATTGTAAGGAAGGAGGTGCTCTCCCAAATACCCTGGTCCCGAGAAATAAAGGATTTTAAAAGTCAATACCACTCTCAATTGTGTCCAGAAATGAACCAGCAAGCAAGTGTAATTGCTGAAGTTGTACCTTTATTGTGGAACATTTTGCCTACAGCAACCAATCTGGCCAGTTCAGTCCAGACTTAACTTTTAGAGAGCTGTTTAAAACCTTTGTATTCAGGTAACTGTTTGACCACTGGCTCTTCTCTGGCTCTTTTTGGCTCTTCTCTACTATTTTGGCTCTTCTATGCTATTTTTTTCCTGGTTATTTTATACTGAAATTGTAGAATTGCAAATCCTGTTACATCTTAAGACTAATGCATTTATTTCAGCCTAAACTGAATAAGATGAATCAGAGCATGAAGGGGGGGGGGAGCTCTTTTTTGGAACATCTGGAAAGGCCCCACGGAAGGAAGTTGGCTGATGCTAAATAATGACTCTATGTACAGGTGCACAGTTCTTTACTGTATACCTACACGGCAATCCTACTCGGCGCACCGCATCAAAGCTACATCATAGCATCGACACTATCCCATTAGCACCAATGCAGGGGGCGTCAATCGGCACCCCCGCACTTTCACTAGAGCAATGGTACCGGCGCTGCTTTTGGGATACAGGATTGGCAGGGGAGAGGGAGGCTGGGGGCAGGACAATTGGGAGGCTGTGTGACTTCGATTCAGGCTGCGTGGTCTCCTCGGATCTGTGCCTCCACACAGGGGAGGCTGGTGCCCTTGCCGTGGGCAGGCTCCAGCCTCTCCAATATTGTGCT